>JAPEIX020087402.1:0-10600 GCA_026122405.2 Zoanthus sansibaricus | reverse complement strand
ACAGTTATTTTAGAGTTGCTGAAAGAGAGTTAATTAGATCTCTGAACATTGTAATTATGCCTATATATATATGTATAATTGTACAATGTACTGATGCAAAAAGTTGTCAAAAATTGTCTGGCCCCCTGTTTATTCCAATTATCCCATTTATTTGGCACCAGAGAGTATATACGCTCGTCAAAGGATGTAACTTTTTGTCGATAAAGATGTATTAATCCTAATAACAGTTTCTTGTTTGTTTTTTTATTTAAATACAGTACGAGTATTACTTCACGTACCTTTGCAGAACATTTGGCATACATTGTAAAGGTAGGGAGTGTGCTGTAGGCTTGTACTACAACTACTGCAACTGATGTTGCTATTGCTACTTCTCGTACAGCAGCTACTGATAACAACAATGACAACAATAAAGTTGATTTGTTCCTTTTAGAAATAGCTGGGTGATGAATTATTCAGTGAGTTTAACAGAAAATTTATGAAGGGGGAGGGGGGGAGCGGGGGGAAGCTCAATACTCGAAGACAGAAAAAAGTATAAAATGCCTCTTGTAACCGTGGAAAGACAGCTAATCCGAATTATAACTTCATTTGTTGGCTAAATGGAAAAAAAGTCAAATAAAAAAGTAAAAGATAATGGTGAAATGACAGAGGGGTCCATAGGGTGAAGAAGCACGTTTCCTTGATTTCTCTTTTTGGTGCGGTTGTATTGCATGGTGAATATGCTTTGAGCAATCAAGAACAGAAAAGAGAAAAACTCCCCCACCGGACGTACAATACTACTAGTAAGCAATACCGTGAGAGACTCGACAAAACACACCACAACAGATCTGTAGGAAAAATAGCCCCGACCCACGTTTGGAATCTGACAACAGTTTACAATTAACCAACCACTGTTCTTCAGAAGTAATTACCGACCTTACCAAAGCCTTAACGAAACAGATGTAAGCCTGCGAGCCAAAAGTCCCAAACCATTTGCACTTGCACAACGAGCGGACGATTTTACTCTTGCACATATGATCGTCAGTTTCTACAGACTTGCCAATCAGTTAAGCTAAGATGTCAAACAGTTTGCCGTAAGTGAAACTACACTACCGATAATTAGAATTACATCAGATATCCACAGTCAAGAAGTATCTACCAATCAAACATAATTGAGGAATTCAAAACAAAAAGGCAAAGGATACACGCCATACGTACAATTAAACCGCAGTAAAAACGGTCCAGTTTAACCAAATCTGAGAAAGACACTTCATATGATCTAAAAACGTATATTTTACTCGTTACATATACCGTCAGTAACTCGACGATATCAACAGCGGCGTTAACTGTGATTGAGGTGTATAATGCCTGCACCACGTGAAGGTTGAAGGGAAAAATTATAGGAAATCACGGTTTGTGTCTGGGGTTTTGGTCTGTGCATAAGTTAAATGCTGGAGATACAGCTTTTTTCAACGTGTTGTGGGATAAGGTTCTTAGAGCAGATATGTTTCTAACGGCGTTCACTTTTTTTCTCATTGATTTTTGCTGACATCAGTCTCGGTACAATCTTCAATGCTGCATGGGTTGTTTTAAAAGACAGTTAAGAGCTGCTCTGTATATATTTTACTTGTCTAAATGAATAGGCAAAATTCCAATTCCTTTGTTACTCGGAAGGCACCTAGACTTGCACATTAGACACAGACAATTTTCTACAAATCAGGAAATTACCTATGGGCGGCGGCTCGAGCTAGATACTTTAGAAAAAAAGGCAAATAGATTACTTCAATCAATACAGCAGAAACGTGGACGAGTACATCCAAACCACACGGATGAATCGAAAACTTCCATCACATCATGAGCAAACAACAATCACAGCCGGATATAATACTTGAGATTGCAAGAAGGTTCACATTTCACATCGATCTCATATCATCAAACACGTTCTCAAAATTAGGCCAAACGCCAAACTCTGCAAAAAGAAAACTGCCCTAAACACAACAACATCTGCAAATCAAAGGGCTCCCTGTGAGCCATGTCATCCGTGGATTAAGTTATTTACCATTTTCAAATAAAATGCAATGTCGAGGTTCAATTTTTTATTTAAGTTATTAAGATACTGCAGCTTTTAATTTTCTTTTGTCTGTACAAAAACAATTTTTCTAAATGTAGAAGTTCTGATAAGGAAATCCGCCATGTTAACCACTACATGCATCTTTTTACAAGTGTTTGCCCCAGTCCTAAAATTCGTGCTAAAACCCTAGAGGAGAGTGACATTTTAGCTCCCCTTCGTGCACAGATGAGATACAAAGGTGGCAAAATGTACAAAATCAGTTGTATCAACAGTGCAAAGAATATTATATATCTGCTGCACAATTACACAAAAGAGTACAAGAGCACCTTAAGAACGATATAGGGATTCAAACACTCAAAGGAACACTTAAAAAAAATTCCCGGTTTATCATTAGCGCGCGCACTGATTTTTGCCAGCGCAGTGACTTTTTTTTTATTTTTATTAATAAAAAAAATATATGACGAAAAAGTCTAGAAACATTTTCCATGTTGCATAACAATTAATAGAGTGACAAACCATTCGGCCGGCACCATATTACGACACTTGATTCCTTTTCTATGCATTTGTATTACACTCGTTTGGCCATTCAAACTCTACCTTAGAAATGTCACTTTGTCGAACTTAGTTTGGTAATTGGAGATGCAAATGTATTCCCGAATTAACTCAGCAGTCCGCAAAAGCAGTAACCCTAAATTGAAAAAAAAAATTAAAAAAAAGCGCCCTCCCGCACTTAATTTTGAGAAAATTTTGATGATAAACCGGGAATTTTTTTTTAATTGGCCTAAAAAAAGAAGCTTGTATTTTTCATATATAACTTTGGATTTGTTACAAACAATAGTCATAACAACTGTAAACATGCAGTGTTTTTTTTTTTTTGCTTCTCTTTTCACTTGGTTTGATAAAAATTCGTTAAAATCTTTAAACTATTCTATGATTCAAGATGAAATTAATCAATTCTGCACGTAGGCAGAAATACTACTCACTCAGTATATAGTGATATATTGGGCTGTCTCCGTTTTTGATGAAACTACGAATCGACATGCTTTCACCCCGAGAAGTCAACTGACGATCTTAGAAAACTACTGTGCTAAGATGAGTAACTGAAAAACTATTGTTTAGTAAAATGTACCATTTGCTAAAATAAAACAGAAGACCTTGTGCACGCGAAGCATAAGATAACCACTAAAATACAATGACTAAAATTTCTGTTGTTGCCAAGAACTTAAAAGTAACAACTACTACGTACATTACATGTACAAGGATTCTTAAAATTGAATATATTACTGTCTAGATGCCGTATTGTTTAAAACACCGTTTCAAAGAAACAAAGTCGTCTTTAGCTCTAAAATGATTTTTCCAATTAATCTTGAAATTTAACGGACAAGTTTTCCTTTACAATTAAGTTTACAGTGCTAGGGTTTTCTTGATGGTGTAGAAGACGAACAAATTCTATTTCCTTGACAAGTTTTTATATTTATTTATTTATTAAACCAATATTATCCTTGCCACATTTTCCTTGTTGTCAGTCAACACGAGCAAATTTCAGACTTGACATTATTTCCTTGTCAAGGAAGAGTTGGTACGTGAACATTTTTTTGATAAGGAAAAATGTCCACTTATCAAGGAAAACTTGTCAAGCAAGGAATAATTGCTCGTGTAGACGAGGCTTAAGCGAACTTAATACAACGGCAATTTTACAACAAATTAGTTGCTCTGAACCAGAGTTTAATCTCGAAATATTAACTGTCTCTTACTATATCACGACGACTGCAATGCATCATTTGGGAAACTTTACAAACTGCCCCGCAAAACAAACATGAAGATTTCCGTAAATATAAAGAATTTTGACCGCAGTTAAAAGACCCGTCCTCGTTGAACTTCAACTGTGAAAAGGCAATTAGTCGCTGGTAGTTAGATACAAACTTGTACGGAATTTCTTAAGCACTTTGTAATATTGTCTTGTGAAGAAAGCCGCAAATTTTCACCGAGCGACAAGATGACGTAAATGGCAGCGTGTTCTATATCAGATGAAAAAAGTCAATTTGGTTTATTAAATGCTTGCTCATTCATTTTTCCGGAGCTCAAATTTTACATAAAGTTACTCCCACGGTTTAAGAGATTATGTTGTGATAAACTTGTTTTTTAAGCGTAAAGTTGGATTGAAAGTATCACCGTGTTCGGGCCGATCATTAAACCAACATATTTTATTGATATTTCACTCGTTTCTTTAGACCTTATGTCAATTAAAAAGGATCAAGAAACAAAAAGATATTACGAAAACTTTATCCAAATAGTATGTGTGTGTTTGTATGTATCAGATATGTTGGATCTTATTTTGGGAATTAAGGAGAATATCTTTTTCTTTCTATAAAACGAAAACTATATCTTTTCCTTTCTTTAAAACAAAACTGAGGTGATGACTTTTTATTAGTTCTTTTTAAATTTTACAAGAGAGTAATAAACATTCAAAAATATTTCACTCAAACAAGTTTAATTCTGAACTCGAAGAGCACGAATTCTTTTTCCTAATCTATGCGTTGTTTGTCAGTCATCCATTGTCTCGCTATTGAAAATCATTCAGGCAATCCTTATTCAGTTACAATAAAGAACAAGTTATTCTTTGCCATTTACTGACAAATTACTGCAACACCCTTTATCTAAAAATGTTTAACGAGTTTGATTCAGGCGCTGTAGCGACGGCTTCAAATTTTAAACTCGTTTTAATTCGGCTTAAATTAAGCAACTATTCTTATTTTTGTTTATAAAAAGTCGTGCGACAACAAACGGTTTGTAATTTTTCCTAAAACATAAAAAGGGACAACTAAATTTGGATAAGTACTTAGTAAAATTAATTTCAGTTCTGTTAGTTTTTTTCTGAAGTAAATCTAAATGCTTGGATTATAATATATTTAAAAAACCATTTGAAATTTATGACTTCACATAATTCGAACTATATGAAATATCAGACACATATGACCTCGCTTTCAAATAGTTCTTACGCCGTCTGCAGCTGCCCAAAGTAAAACGATATTCGTACATTTTTAATCGTCAATATCCGAGGCGACTAAGGCTTTTTAGATTTACCAAAGATTTCGAATACATAGCGCACAATGGTCTGACATAATCTTTCGAACGCGGCAAGAGATTCACGGTAGAATGACTTATAAAACTTTTGGGACTGAGAGCCTTCGCCAAATGATAAACTACTATAAAGCCATGTGCCTTAGCCATGACCTGTAATGTTAAAGATTTTCAACGGTTCGTTGAATAGTATACCCCGACATCAGTGAAAAGATATGTGAGGCGACTCAAAACGACCGATAATTCCAAGATCTTACCATTGTATTGCAGGCCAGACACTGTTGATACATCATAACGGAATTAAACTCGATCGCAACTCGTTCGTAATTGTTTCACCTCTGAGAGTATGGCTTGTTATTTACTTCCCCTGTGAATACTTATCGCTAAGTTCTGCCCACGAACTCGTCAACAGTTCTCCCGAAAGAATTAACCACAAGCCTATGCAGGTCTACGTACTCTGACGTCACAATAAGGTGGGTGCCTTCGCGAATTTCAAATGTGAACGACCACGTTCTTTGAGTTTTATATTATTCTTTAACCTTTAGATTTAAAACAAATTATAAGAATAGATAGTCGAGATAAAAAGAAAGCGGTAAAGTGCGTTTGGTCGGTAGATAGCAATTAACAACCAGTTTAAATTCAGTAGTTGATGAAAAACGAGAAACCGGTGTTTACACCAAATTGTTTTACACAATCTTTCGCTTTCGGCTCTCTCATTAAAGAAGTACACTTTTTTCCAATAACAACCAGTAAGATTTTGCTCAGGCTCAATGGCTTATTTTTCTAAGCACTTTGAGACTCAAAATGACCTTCTTTTGTTCTTATATGCCATTTTCGCCAAACTACGTAATTTCAATACACTTTAGTGACCAAGTACAAATTTCGGAGATGCGACAATATATGTATATTGTACCGTACAGTATTTGTTACTGTTGGAGTTTATTAGTATTAAAATAAGTAAGTGCGATTGCTTGCCGCGTTTCACGATTGTTATATTTTTTTCCTTAGGATTTTCATTTCAGCCCCAGATTGTTCTTAATTTGTGATTATTTTTCAGGGGATTTGAGTCTCACTGTTTTTATTAAGTTTGTTCTTATTAAAAAAATTGTAGTGAAAAGAAAAATTCTAAATCCAACAGTTTTAAACTTTTTGGCTTTCTGCCCACAAACTTTATTGTTCTCGAAAACACGCCTTTTCAGTCGAGAACACACACACACAAAAACAACTGAGAAAGAAATACCATCTTATTAATTAAGGAAGCTGGTCTTAATGCTCACATTTAATAAATATATTCTCACTCAAATTACAGTCGGCGAAAAACTCCCGCTGTTTGTCGACCACCTTTCAACAGCTGAGACCACAAAACCATCTTTCGTTGTGTTTTATTTGTATTCACGATTGTTTTTTTTTCAATATTGGTAAGTTTGACTTTTAAAATGTTAAAAAAATTGTTGTCCTAATAAGCAGCTATTGCCGATTCACACAAAAAGCAGCTACCAAATTTAATATTTCAGTGCTTGAGAAAACAACATGGCGGAAACCTTTGTGTTGATGTTATGACATGGCAAACCTTTTTATAATGAATGACAAAATTTCCTGCTAGCCTCATGTTTTTTAATTTTGTCAGCGATTCCTAAAATTATTTTCAATCAGTCCGCCAAAACACTATTATATATAAAACGATTCTAAAGACTGGTGTGAAGGTCCGGAAAAGGCACACAAAGGATTAAATGTGGAGGTAAATCTTTTTACATACGCTGTCATGAAATAGGAAACGGAATCTCTTAACTACGCCTTTACATGGACATGCATAGCCTCAGTGTTCCGCAACATCACTACAGCCTTATACAAAGCCAAGTGTAGCCATTTTCATTTTATTTCATTTTGAAGTTTACAAGTTTTACAAAAAAGTGAACTGCAACTAGACTAAGTCGAGTTTGTCGAGGCATTACTTGCCAAAAATTTTAAATGACAAATTGAATTCTAAACTTTAACAAGAGAGATTTTTTTGTACAGTTTTTTTTAATTTTCTAAATTAGTATTTATTGCACGAGAATATCTATTTTCTATAAGTCAGGATTAGAAGAAAGTAACATAAAATAATATAGTTTTCAGTTCATAATCCTTATTTTAAACAGGCGTCTTCTCGATGAAGAGGCTCGAGGAGAGTTTCGTGTAGTTTTTGTTTAGAAGCTTTTTTGGGTAGTTCTAAAAAATAAAAAAGTATCTCATTTCAGATCCTAGCGTCAAATGAAAGGCGAAAATGAATTTTTTAGTTGGTTAGTTTTGGATTTTTCGGATGTGGAGGATTGTGTCATATAAGATAGAGTGTTAGAAACATTTCTGACGTTTTGATGAGAAAGAATAAAGGACAAGTCAACCCGTTAATTCGGTACTTACAGCTTCAAAACAGTTCACCTCAAACACTTGTTCGATATTTAACATTAGTACGAGATATTGTAAAATCAATGACTTTTGAATTTAAAAGGAAGTATATTCATTTTGGAAAAACATTTTGCGTCGCGCTCTTATCTGCCATGGAAATGAACTAAATTTAAAAAAACAAACGGACAACATTTTTTTAAAATTAAAAAAAAAACGCGATTTTAAGAGATGAACACATTTAGACAATGATTCAACTTTGACATATTCCCAGCGTGACATATTACGAAGAGTTTGCGAACCGTTCTATAGCTATAGCACGCTGGTCGTTAACACCCATTGTTTTAATAACTTTGAAAGTCAATCCTTCGAAGAGGGGAGCTCGATCTGGGAACTATATATTAGTTGTAAGCAAATCTTCAAAATCTAAAAATCATTATTGATCATTAAGCAAAAACGAGATCACATGCACAGGAAATACTCTAAACTTCCCCTTTCATATCAAACGGGTACGGGTGGGCATTCTCGAATTAAGGTCTTATCCAAGATAAATTCTAACTTTAAATTTTCCTAATGAAGTTTACATTTTCTTTTGAATCTTAAAATTTAACGAAGCTTTACAGTAAAATACATTTTAAATTCTTTCTTTGAAATTGTTAGATTTCTCTGCTTTTCGACCACAGGGTCTCCAATTCGACCCAACTCTGCTAAGATTAATTTGAATATTTGTGCGACCTTCTATTTCACCTTGAGTTAACTCAGCTTTCCATCCTTCCGGGGAAGGAAAATGAGTAACAGCGTTTGCTGGGAGCTAACCTGTTATGGATTAGTGTAACATCCGACCCTCCTCTGCTTAACGCAATAGAAACAAGAGATTAGCGCCGGCTCTTTGGGCCACCTGGCTAATAAAGGATTTAGCTCGCTTTGGTTTCAAATCGAACAACTCTTCCATGCACAGGTTGCAGTTATACAGAATGAAATATCGATGGCATATATTTTGCGCCAAGGATGCGAGTCGCGATGATTTAGAAGCGCCGCACATTGAATTGTCTTTCAACTGCTCTAAAGCAGAAAAAATATCAGTAGTAAGCATGCCGGCTTACTTTCCCTACAGGACAGATAGGCTCCTGTTGGCTTTTGTCAATCCGGCAGTTCGGAAGGGTGTGTTAGTTTGACTAAGAGCAAACGCCTCAAAACACTTCAAGCAGACATTTATTTGTCCACAGGTTGTTAAAAATAAAATTCTAATTTTATCATGTGATCTTCGTGATCTTTCTGTTTATCAAACTGAGTACTTTAACCCGGAACTGAACTTATTAGTTTATGGCATGCATAGACTTCAAAAATTTTTTCCTTCACTTGTAGGTCAAAAATTCACGCGCGCCTGTTAATCAAATGGAATGAACGCGTCTGGACATGAGCGAAAAGGAATGGAGACGAGGGACGGAGCTCCAGCCCGTGCGTGTCCATTTCCTTTCCTCAGTCTCCCATTTGATGCGACCTGCCGGCAAAGGAAGAGACTGTTTTGCAATCTGTGACACGCCGTGCAGCTACAATTACCCTTTCAACTCTTTGACAGTAATTATTATTCACCATAGATCAACTCAATAAATTGACGCCTGCTTTCAGCAACTATTGCTTTTGTTTTCTCTCGTTGTTTAATTCCTAAGAGCTTCGTACAATCAAATTCAAAATCAGCTTTTTCAAGTTCTACGCATAAACTCAGTATAATAGGATTATCTTTTTGTCAATCTATTTGGGCATTTTGATTTGATTTGTCTTAACTCTTTTTTTGCTTTTGTCGTGTAAGCTTTTCTCTATATATTTGTAAGCCTATTAATGTGTGATGCTACATATACAGATTCAGTGAGATTGAAACATAACCAGTCTAGAGCTAAACTCAAAAGCTTCGTGGTTTATTTTGGCCCTAGACATTTTCTTTCCATAAAACTACATTTTTGGCAATACAAACAAAATTAAGAAACAACAAAATTAACAAAATATAGAAAAATGTAGAAAAAATTAGAACCCTTATGTTAAAAATGAGAAATGAAAATATAGTATTGTTATGGTATTGAAAAAAGCTTTTAAACAATGCAGCCTTTGGAAAAAGGCCTTACTTTGAAGGTTAAGTTGTTAAGTTGCTATAGTGATTGTAATCTGTGTTGTGTTTGGTGAATTTAGCTGAAAGTAAGAAAATGATCTGCTCAAAATGACTGCTGCAAAACACTTACAAATGGAGAAAATTTAAAACTATCTAAGTGGCTCAAAAAAGCCAAAGGGGACAAATTTTTTCAAATCAAAACGTTTTTCTCATTCTTAATCATTGTCAGTGGGAAGAGTTCTTTACTGCGTTTGAGTTGACCATGGCCGAGCGCACACGCTCTAAATCGAGCTCCAAGACGAGCTCGACCGAAAATGAAGCAATTACTCTCTCAGTAGTCAAAGAGTTGATGAAAGAACAGGAAGAGACAATGAGAAGCTTTATTGAGACTCTTGTTAAAAATACCAACGAAAGAATCGACAAACTATCCGCAGAAATGAAAGGTGTGATCGACAGTCTTGAATACACCCAAGGCGAAGTGAAAGACCTGAAGATTGCATTGAAGAAAGCTTCTGAACTGTCGGCAAATGAAAGAAACGAGTTGGAAACCAAAACTGGAGCTGTTGAAAGCAAAGTCAGAGAAACAGAAACGAAAGTCAGAGAAATTGAAGCAAAAGCAGACGACCTGGAAAACCGTTCAAGACGGAATAACTTGTGCTTTGATGGTGTAGCGGAGGACGCGAACGAGTCCTGGTCCACTTCTGAGAAGAAGATCAGAGAAATAATTGGGGCTAAGCTACATATAAAGACTGATGAACTCACCATAGAAAGAGCCCATCGGGCTGGAAAGGGAAATGCCTCATCAGGAAAGCCACGAACTATCGTGGCAAAATTCAACAACTACAAAATCAGGGAACAAGTACTAAGAAACAAGAAAGGGCTGAAAGGAACTAATGTCTTCGTCAGAGAAGACTTCTCTCAAAAAACTCTGGCGAAAAGAAGAGAGCTGCTACCAGCTATGCATGAGGAAAGAAGGAAAGGCAATA
>JAPEIX020087373.1:0-10600 GCA_026122405.2 Zoanthus sansibaricus | reverse complement strand
AGCTCTACAAAGTTTTAAAAGTTTATTTATTCAATTTTGTGGCTTTATAACAGAAAACTTGTTATTTAGAAATTGCATTTATCCGTTTAATGAGTCGGTGAAGCATTGAAAAAGTGTTCTCCAAGCGTGTAGAAACATTTTGACAATTTCGTGATTTTATTCGTAATTTAATAATCGTTTACATTTATCAATTGCACGTGCAGCAAAAAACAATAAACACTTTAAAACTCCAATTTTTCATTTCTCGTTCTTCAAAAATATTGATCCAATATTTGAAACTGATCAAGCGCAAAGACCTTTGATTGTAAGCGAAAAATGCTTGAAAGTCACTTGAATGCTTTTATATATTACAGTTTCTCCGACACAATAAACAAAATCAAATATACTAAACATAAGTGCAGGAGGAGAGGGAAAGGTTTAAAGGTTCCAAGGTTTTTATTTACCAGCTAAATTAATACACTCTTTTTTATGAGGATAACTTTATAAGAATAATATGAGACTCAGATTGGCCGAAAATTAAGAACAATATTCGAACAAGCTCAGGTTGAGGCTAAAAAACTGGAAAAATGTTTTTAGTTGAAACTTTACAATTAAAATCTTGTAAAATTAATGGGCGACAAAAAAGATTGACCTCTGTAGCCTGTGGACTGTGATAGAGGACAACATGCACAGTGGTCAGTAATCCTGGATAAAGGTACAGGGATTTCCTCAAAATACAGACAATCAGCATCCTTTTTCAATGCCTTGTCTTTGTTTTTACTTTACATTACAAGCAGCTTACAAAAATAAAAAACAAAATTAAGAACAAATTGAGGCTGACACAGCCAAAAAATTAAGAATAATGAGCATCGGCAAAATTCACTGGTTGTTATAAAAAAAGCGTGTATCTGAAATGTATAAACATGCATATGTTCTTTTTACTAATCGAAAGTTGAAAATTGATGTTGTGGTTTCGTTTAAATATTGTTTTCTATTATTTCAAATAAATTTTATACATTACTTTCCTCATCTCCTTTTGGATAAAAATTCGTATTATTCTTAACAATGGAAATAATGTGAAATTGTTTGCATCTAAGAAATAAAACATTTTCTCCGAGGTGAACCTTTGGGAGAATTCCAGAGCAGAATTGGATGGGCGTACACATATTTATATTTCTCTTATCAAAGTGCAAATGGTTACAACTTGGAAACAGCCAATCATATCGCTCAAATCTTTTCGCGCCTCATAGCGCTATGAAAAAAGTTTCGTAGACCAATCAAAACGCACGTACTATAACCAAATTGATGAAATCGCCCTATAAAATCGTTTGATTAAAAACTTTATGTCATTGTCTGTCACATTTGCTTACTAAGCCATTTCGTCTCACAAAGGGCTCCACCAACGAGGATAATAACAACAAGTTTTACCAGGAACAGATGAATATTCTGGAGCAACGGAACCTAAGCCTTCAAGCCAAGAATGAAAGGCTTGAGAAAGAGCTGAAAGTGGCGACTGAAAGAATAAGGGACTTGGAAGCACGCTGCCGGGAGATGGCGTCATCGGTATGACAACAACAACAACAACAATATAATTTATTTGCACATACAGTTTAAAAATTTTTTTTTTTTACATTTATAACAAATGACCAAAAACTAGAGTGCAGGCCACATGTGATAAGCACGTGGCCATTAGAAGATAAAATTATAATACTATGATCAGCTTTATAGGTTTTCTGATACCTTGATATATCTTAATAATTATTGTAATATATTAAAAAATAAATCATTATACCAGCCCACTGGCTCGTTAAGCCAGCACTCAACACCTTCTGTAGTGTTGAGCAGACGAGAGTCTTTTCTTCCTTTGTTTGACACTAATCCATCAGAGGTTAGGAAGGATGTTGGTACTAAATTACCGCCTTAGTAAGAATGTAAAACTTTTGCAGATAATAAGGTTACGAAATATCATAGTTTGCCTGAGTCCACGATCGAACTAAAATAATTGTGTTTTGAAGAGAGAAATAACTAAATATACCACGGACTTTGCTTCTAAATACATTAATGTACACTAACTGGAGCAAATTTTATACGCAAGTAACTTTGATGTTCGTTGACTCCATTTACTCCATTTTTTTTGTTTTTTTTTCCATTCGCAAAGCACTGAAGGTAGGGGAAGAATAGGTTCATTAGTTCGCATACCTTTTCTACATTTAACCAACAACATAATGAAATGTTACAATTTTACCATTTTCAGGGCTACAACCCTATGGCACGTGGATATCCCTATTCAGGACCAAATGGTCCAGGAGGGAGCTATGGGTCGCCCAATAACTGTGGTTCATCGGGAAATTACGGTTCGTCAGATAACTATTATAGTGGTCATCCTGACGGATTCGGGCAAACAAGTAGTGGTGGAGGAATGCCTGGTGAATACGGATACAGTCGCAATGGCAGTGCAGGCCCAGCTGTATCATCTCAGTACAACGCTATAATAGAAAGAGCCAATTCTAATGTCCCAGGTTACAACCCAGTTGATCCATACTATACACCAAAACCGCTCACTTCAGCAGGAGGAAACTTGGGACCAACAGGGGCAATACTGGGGAATTTGTCGTCGCAAAGTTCCTTGCGTCTTGGAACTGAAGGACTTAGAGGAGGGAGTGCACATCTTTCTGGTAACACTGCGACATTGAACATGCAGAACATGGCTGCTTCAAGATCTCTTCAAGGAAATTATGGCAGTGTAACTCCTAGTGATAAAAGTAGCCAGCAACTTCTAGCCGGCGGTTTGAACGGAGTGCTTTCCAACAAGATACAAACGGGAAGTAATAGATTGTCTGCAACATCTGCAGGGAGTCGTGTACTTACACAGAGTGGGGCATCGTGCTTAAAAAGTCCATCAACATTGTCTAATCAGAAAAATCAGTTAGGTTTTGCTGCTTTGTCTTCACCCGCTGGATTAAATTCCCAAAAGAAGGCTGTGAAATTTGCGTCACCTTTAAGCAGCCCCAGCGGAGCGCCATCAGTCAGACGTTTCAGTCAAGACCTTCATAATGGAACAATCGGAAGCGGAAAAACGGGAGGATCTAGCTCAAGTCCAGCCATCTCAGATCAAAAAAAAAGTGATGCAAAATAAATGCATTTTGAAGTAGGATTGTAAACTTTTGATCAAACGTATTTTCTTTTTCACTAGCCACAATATTTGAACATCACTAGCATTGCTTAAGTTTATTTTCAAATAATTCGTCTGTATTGTTGTTTATTACCTGCATGATTAAGACATTTGTTTTTAAATATTTTACATGTTCTAATTATAAGAGAGCGTTATGGTTTTGGTCAGAGGGCTATCTCTGTTGTGAATCAGTCTTGGAATCAAATTGTCATATTTTATTAATTTGGGTTCTTGTTCTGCTGCAGTTCCATCAAAGCAACCTTGATCAACACTTACTTAAAAAGTTAAGATATGAAGTTAAATACGACTTCACAAACTGTGCATAAATTTTTTGCTGTTTCGTCCCTTCTTCCTGTGATGAAATCGGACTATCTGTAATTATTAGATCGAAAGATTGCCATGACGTCACATCTCATCATGACGAATTGCATAGCATTCAGCAACGCAGTTTGTATGATACTGGATTTACTCATCAATAAATCCAATTTGCTATTCAAGATCAGATTTAAAAAGTTTTCTTGATTTCAAGAATGGATTTAAGAGGCCCTTTTCAAGAGGTGAATATCGATGTCACATTGGGAAAGTTGAAAGTTAAAATTTTAGTTTATTTTTTCGTTTTGAAACTAATGTTGAATATTTTATTTAAGATTTGACTAATACAGTTTCTAATTAATTTGTTAAAAGCTTTATGCTAACCAACAATAATTAATTCTAATTAGCATTAATGATTATTTGATATATTTCTGTTATTTATATATTTATTTATTAGGGAATAACACAATAATAAAGGTTTTGTTAAGGGTAATATCTCCTCAATAAATGTAATAAAGGCAAAACGCTGTGCGTCAGTGTCTTAATGAACGCTAAATGCTAGAAGAGCCATGTGGCTACGGAGCCGGCGCTTATCTCCAGTTTCTTTAGCCTGCGAATACAGCCGTCTTTTAGCGCTCACCGGTTTAGCGAGAGAACTCCGAGTTTCACGACCAGAAATTTCATACTGATGTAGTGATGAGGTCAATCTGTCCTGAATCTGGTTAGGAGCGTTGATTGGTCCACTCGATAGTTTGCATAATGATGGTCCAAAATAGGTAATTAATTATTCTAACATGAATTTGCACCTGCCTATTTTGGCAAACGATGATGTTCGGAATCAAGAGTTGTAAAGTGAATTTGAGATTAGAAGTCAAACTTAAGATAATGAGAAAAGAAAGAATTGTTAAAGAAAACATTGATTCTAAAAAAGGAATTAATTTTTCTATTTTTGGATGCCCTACGACACTTCGGAACCGAGCAAGTTCAGCAAAGTGTTGACAATGCAAAATACATCTTTTTAATCATGGTTCGTACAAATTTATCAAGTGTAAAATCAAGGACTTTTCAAGGACTTTTCAAGGTTTTTTTTTTATTTTTTCAAGGACAATAACTTTATGTGTATCGAGCACTATTTTAATGGCATCAGCTTCCTCATCACTGAAAATGAAAATATAAATGTAATAAAACAGAGGCAAGGCTTTCTGTGACTCTGTTTTGCATTTTTCTTATAATATATATGTGTAAAAACAAAGAAAAACAGACAGTTTCACTTTGCCATGGCTTGTTTATTTCTTCAATTAAGCTAAACAATTTCTCAGTTCATCCAACTTTCCAACGAGTTGTCTTTCAATATCCAACAATGAATCAGTCTTCTCTTTTGCCGCTCTTTTTAGGGCATTCCCTTTGGTCACGTGTTGGATCTCTCCAGTCGCCTCTGCTTTCTCATAAAAGCCATCAGCTGTCTTTACCAGGGAATCAACGTCAAGCTTCATCCTCTTCTGTTTTGTTTGTAAGTTTTCTACTTCTTCTTGGAGCTTGGCTCGTTTTCGTTTGCGTTCCTCTGTCTGTCTGTCTTGCTTCATTTGTTGAAGATGGTGTTCGTATTTTCTTCTGCTTGAAGAAACTGATTGCATAAGCTCTTTGGTAATAGATACTTTAAGTACACCTCCAACTGAACGAACATGATCACAAACTACACGTCTTGCCACTGTTGATCTTTGACTTAAATTATCAACAACAGCTTCTTTGTTTATTGAAAATCCTCTTTCTACTGAGGCCTGCCCATGGGAGAGAACAAGCAATAGCTTTACAACTGGAAGAAGTTTTGGAAAGGACTCCAGAGACAAGTGTCTGACAAAGAATTCATCAATTCTATGGGATTTTGGACTATATGATGAAAATTCAGTGGATCCAATTACAGGAATTTTATCCAAGAAATTCCCATATTCAACAAGGATTGCATCACAATCTTTTTCCTTTACTTTGTTAGCATTAACTAGAACTGTCAAGACTTTCTTCATACTTTCTCTGCAATGGGTAGGATTGTTGACCATTTGCCTTGGATCTAGAGCTGTCAGATTTCTCACCAAAGAGAATGACAATGGGCATTTCATCATTATCTTCTGAAGTGTTCTAATCAAGAATGTTCTGCAATCAATTCTGAACTCCATCACTTGCTTTTGGCTGAGACCACCCTTCTTAACAACTTCCTTTAGCTCCTTCTCTGTGGAAAACCCAAGCTCTATCTGCTTGTATGTTTTATGGATTTTTTTCTCTGTAACATCAATTTTGAGTAACTTGTCATCAGTAGAAGCTGCTGCAAGTACATCATCTTGTAAGAATTTTCTCATCAATGCTCTAATCATATTACTGAGGTCACCAGCCAAGAACATCACCATGGGTTTATCAGTTTGATAAAGAGCAAGAAATGGTTGCAGATGGTTTGCAACACACTGGAAGAAACAAAGCTTACATTTGATGAGAGGGTCATTGGTAGCTTCTTTGAGGGTTGCATATGACTTGTTGCCTGGGTTTGCAATGGTCTTCTCTTTGACAGCTTTTACAAAAGCTTCAATGTTTTCCCACAATTGTAAAGCCCTTTCACAGACTGGGATATTTTCTAGCCACCGATGGCCACAAAACTTTTGAGGCATCAAAAGGCTTCCTGTTATCTTGGTGTAGTCTTCTCTTCGAGCAGGAGCATCCTTAAAAAGTCGATACAGACTTGTGAGAATAGATGAAATATCCCATCCAGATGCTGTAGCTCCTGTTTTAAAGCTATTATGGATAACATGAAGACCACAGGATCCAATATTGATCAACTTGGTATCAAAATCTGCTGATATTTTTTCTTTGATAATTGAGTAAAACTTCCAATTTACATTTGGTCCATCCATACTTATCTGAATCATTTGACTGATGGGATAACCACTTTCTAAAACAGCACTATCAAAGTGCTTTACCATGTCTTCAGCAGTAGTATGACCTAGTATGAAAGAAAAATGCACATAATTTATAAAGTAATGAAAGCCATTATTTGAACCTAAAATTTCCGTAAACAGGGCCTAAGGCCACAAAATATAAAATATACACACAAAACAATTCTTCCACAAGTAATTCAATCATTTTAAATACATGTACATAATTTAAACTTTATATTCTTTAATTTTATATTAATTGTTTAAAGCCGGAATTAAATGTTCAGGTAAAACACATGAAAAGGTCTTTCTTTTTATAGTCCTATTTAAGTTATCTTAGTTTATCTACTCTATTTTGAATTTTGTAGCTATCTTATCTATGTTTATTTTAGCTTTACTATCTATAACCATATGTACAAATATCATATACCATATCATTACCTGTCAATCATTTAGTACTATTTATAAAGTTGTAACGAACTTTTCTTTCACTCTTGAAAATGGCATGAGAATGACGAAACATTTCGAGATTAAAGTCATTTATCGTATTAATATCTCAATTTAAACTTACCTAAGAACTCAGATCCCAAATATCGGGTTACAACATTATTATCTTTCCAGTATCGTATGTGGATGTCCATTTGCTGCTGTTGTGTCTTTTTATTAAGACTCTCATCGAATAGTATGGCAAAACAGCCATTCACCTCCTTCTTGAGCAGGGCAATGAAGTGTTCAGACAAACCAAACACTGACATGTAAGCCGTCTTTTTTTCTCCACATGTGAATTTGGCTGCGATTTGACTATCAGGAAACATTGCTTTAAGTATTTCCGTAATATGTTCATTAGATTTGTTGGAATTGTGAGCAGTAACAGTTTGTAGTGTCCATAATATTTCCGCCTTTGAGACATCCTCTTTTATGAGATAACTAGCAATTTGACCTCGAGCTTGTGTATGTGGAACATCTACAGTAGGTGGCAGAGGAACAACCATGCTTTCTACAGTACCTTCAACACTGGATTCAAAACCCTTTGATCTCTCTTTATCATGATTCCCTTTTGAAACAAAAAACGCTCCAGTTGCAGTTCCAGATACAGACGCCTCACAAGATTTGTGCTTGTCACTTTTCATGTGCGATTTCAAGGCACTTTCCCCCATGGATCCGATGTCGAAAATCTTGTTGCAAATGCTACATAATACCTTGTATTTATCTCCTTTAAATTGTCTAACCCAGCTGTAGTCTTTAGTAGATAGCCACTTGTGCTTAAAGGAGCATTTATTCTTGCCCATTGTACCATGAAACCTTTGTTTAATAAGCCTCAACAAAACATCACAAAAGCAAAACACAAAAGCACGAGGTTTGTAGAGATTATGGTGCAACACTCAGTCCCAGGCCGCCTCGAGCAATGTTCTTCATCAAAACGAGGCTCTGAAGGCCATATTGGATTTTTCACGATGCACAGCTCAATGAAAACAAAATACAACTGGTAGAGAGATTTATTTTGGCAAAAAGGTGACTTAAAATCATAGAAATATTCAAAATTAAGGACAATTTCATATATCTCAAGGACTTTTCCTCATATTTAAGGACTTTTCAAGGAAAAATGAAATTCAAGGACTTTTCAAGACAAACTTCAATTTTCAAGGACTTTTCAAGGCTGTACGAACCATGCCGCTATAAAACGGAAAAACCAGCAAAAACGGCACAGAAAAGATCGATCAGTTCTGATGATTTGCTCTTTACTTGTTTCTGTGAGTCACTAGAAATGTGTTTCCCCGGCCTTAAACTTTGCGAACAAAAGGAGATTAAAAGTTCCTCCGTGAATGTAAACATTTTTGTTATTACGTCCTCGTCGTCCCAAATTGAAGTGTTTACGGCGATGCATTCTAACGTATTCTAGTTGTGCTTACTATTGCTTTTTGCCGCCATCGCCGGCGTCCTGGTCTTCATTTCCTAAACTCCTTATTATTTTGAAAGGTGTTCGTTTCAGGCTTTTCATGGTTAGTCTTTGGTCAGAGAAGGATTAAAATCCCGGACAATAATATGCAAATCCACGTTTACATCTAAGATACGCCGCACTCTTTTAGACCCTTTGCATTATTGGCGCCTCGTCATTGTTAACGTGCATATGAAAAACAATTTTTTTCGTTACTGGTAGGTTCAATTTCTAAAAGGAAGTTCAAAATTTTTTTTATAAGCCTTCCAAGTTTTAACTTCAAAACTTTTTACGAGCAGTTTGGAGCCTGAGTTCTTATTAGTCTCTCACGTGAAACAAGTTACTCAGACTAGCTACAGTTATCTTTGAAGAGCTTGATTCTGAATCAGAATATGCCATTCTCGGTAAATAAATTTAGAACATTTTTACAAAGATGCCGTGCTCAAGTGTTGAAGCTGCAAAGATATAGCGGTAACTTGTTTGACGTCATAGCACGTTTAGAACCCAGGCTTCAAGCTACTCGTCCAAGATTTTGAAGTTGAAACTTCGAGCCCTTTGAAGCGCTTCTAAAAGACTTAATAAAAGCCCGATTTCAGAAATTGAAACTACAGTTAATATAGTTTTTAGCCGACGAAAAAATAATTTTTCCCATATTCACTTAAATAGGTTCATTTCACAGCATTTCACAGCATCCTAAAAATTTAGTCGGCTATAGACCAAACATTTAGCCGGCTAATAATGACATCAAAAGCTTCCTTGAAATTACATGTTTCTGTGATTTCGTGATTTAATAAATATAACGCAAATGTTTTTGCATTCTTATCAGGTGAGCTGCTTACAGGAGCAGCGAAGACAAATTCAAGCTAAGCTGGTAAGCCGCGAAAGTCTGGGAGGTAGCTTTGATAATGTTACATCCGAGGTACGAAAGAACTTAATGGCACAACTTGAACAAGATTATAACAGCAGGTAAAATTTATAAAGAACAATAAGTCAGATTTAAACAATGTTCCTTAAATATGGCCAGGAATTAAACGAAGATTATATTATATCAATCAAGTTTAAAGTACTGTCTTCGTGTTGCAATAATAATAATAATAACAAGCAAATGCTTCACTTAAAATTCCCACATTGAACAAAATTTTTTGGTACAGATAAAATTTACCTAGAAATCTAGGCAGATCAGATTTATTTCTTCTTGAATTTATTTTTTGCATCTTTTTCACGTATGCTGGGTGTCTTCACTGCTGCTTACGCTATAAGAAGTGCTTTGAATCTATTGAAGACTCAGCCATGGGCTTAAACCAAGAAAACAAAGGTTATATTTTATAACTACACGGTCATACCTCGTACCGGTGACAGATAAACCAAAATCACGTGATCGGTTTTCACCAATTGTGTGCGCAGATGTTTTCCAGTGAACGAAGATTGCTTATGAATAATAATTATCCAAATGGTTGGTCTTCTTTTAGCAGCTTTTAATTTAGTTTTTGCAAGCGAAAAATTTAAGCAGTTTAGATACTTTTATAACTTTGCAATTTTAGGTTGGAAAGAGAAAAACGGCCCTTGGAAGATAAATTAAGTGACATGAAGCACGAACTGGAAAAACTAAAACGTGAGAAGACGTCCATAAAGAAAGCACTGGAAGAAGAGAAAGCAGACCTAGAAGACGAACTTGAAAAACTGAGAAACAGCATGAGGGAGAAACTTATGAAAGCCAGAGAGGATTTTGAAAAACAAAACGACGTCACCCATCAATCGCTTGTAAACAAGCTGAACAGCTTAACGGTATTAGTATTATGTTTCATCCTTTTTCATCCTTTATTACAGTTATCTTGTGTGCTAAGGGGGTCCCAGTAGTTTGAAGGAATGGAACAATGCAACAGAGGGTTGTAAAAACTGGAAATGTATTTCTAGCTATTTGAAGCTCAAGAAGAAATGACTAGGGTTCAGTTTTGGGAAATTATATGAAGGAATGAGAAACACTTTTTTAAATCATGTTGCTGGATTTTTGGTAAAGTGAGTGACACACCAGTCGGCAAATCTAATAAGTGGGGCAGGGATCTTCATAAGAACAGGGGGAGGGGCTAGAAAAAATACTGAGAAATGAGTAAGCAGGAAGGAACATTTATCTGGCACTCAAAAATACTTAATAGATTATGTAAATCCTAAAATTATTTCTTAAGCAATGATATAAAAATATTATGGCAAGCAATACTAAATATAGTCGGATTTAGTTTGAACAATAATACCTTGTTATCATATATATAGCATACACATACATTA
>JAPEIX020087301.1:0-10602 GCA_026122405.2 Zoanthus sansibaricus | reverse complement strand
GGGCCCCCCCACTCGTGGAAGGCCTCAAAACTCAAGGCCTCGAGTCAGAACAAGATAGGAGTGATATATCATATCAATATTTTAAAACTGTGAGCTGTTGAACTAGATCTTATGCCACTGCTTAATTCGATAACAGACTGCCATATAAGAACTATCTGACAATATGACTGCAGTTACCGACATCAATACCATGGGTGGTTGCAAAAGTAAAGAATGTTGTCATGTTGCAAAACGTATTTGGTTTTGGGCAATGGATAGAAATAATTGGCAGTCGGCTGCTCATCAACCTGGGCATCAGAATGTTGCAGATTCACTGTCACAACGTTTTACTAATGGGATGGAATGTCAATTTGATAAATACAAATTCCAAAGAATATTCAACAAGTTTGGAGTGCCTCAAATAAATATATTTGCAAGTACAATTAATCATCCAAATAATGCGTATGTGTCCTGGAAACAAAACCCACATGCATCAAACGTAAATGCATTTACTGTTAACTGGGCCCATATTACTTATAGCTATGTTTTTCCACCTTTCTGTTTTATTGGTAGATGCCTTCAAAAAATTGCCCTAGAACAAGTAATGGCTATTCTAGTGGTACCTTGCTGGACAACACAATCCTGGTTTACAAAGCTCCTAGTGTGTTGTTTGGCAAACCCTGAGTCACCAAATGTCCTGTTTCATCCGTTGAACGGGAACGTTTACCCTTCGGACGCAGATGATGAAAAGGAAGTTTTGGGGTAAAAATAAATTAATGAAAATACGTCTTTTCTACTCGGTCTGGAAAAGTTTATTCTACTTTTTGTGCTTTTTTTAAATCAACTTTCACTCAATTCGGTTTTGATAAGCAACCATATTTTTTTTAGTTTTGAGGTTCGTTTTCGTCTTCTAACTCGTACGTACTTTCGAATCCACTCGAGCTTAGTACACTCTCCTCCCCACTTTCTTCACTATCTAAGAAATTTCAATCTCGGTGCTACTTTTAGACATGGTGTATATATTTGCAAACATCTTCTCACTCGCAAAGACGATACACTCTATAAAGCTATGGCAATGAGTAACCACGTAGCATGGACTCCCGGGTTCGACATCATTAGTTTGCAAGCTCTCAAACTCGGCCGTGATATTTCTGAAGACCAAATGTTGGATTTTTGCACTCAAAATACAAAGATAAGGAAAACTCGAATGCATTTTATATTGTTAAAACTCAAAATCTACAGGTTTGAAAATAGTAAAATTCATTACTCATGAAATTCGATATGTACACTTTAACACCATTTTTATATTTCTCAAGAGTACATACGGCTCTCTGCTATGACCTTTGATCTTCCGATTTGGTTGGGTACCATACAACAAGCAATTCTAATGGTACCTACAATCTTAAGTGGATTTCACCAGCTGAAGTGTTACCTTGGATTATTGGGTAACATTATGCAAGATTCTGGACTATTAATGGTAATCCAGTTGATCTATCCAGGAAGTTCGACAGCCAACCACATGAATGAAAGGATGTTTTGATAAGGCAATCCATGCTCACCTCCTGATCAATGCAGGCATCAATCAGTATATCATGAAATTTGCATTCACTGAGGAAAAGCAACGTGACATGAGGACCTATATAGAAAAGGTGGCTGATTGTAAGATGGAAGCCAAAAACACAGAAGCAAAGTTCCCGGACAGCACCCATAAGAAGAGTGACCTCATTCACTTCCTCTTTTCAACCTTTCAAAGATATTTCATATTGAAATGTCTAAGGTCACTAATATGGTGCCCGAAGGGGGAAGGGGGGTTGAAGTAGTTTAACTTTGGCTTATTTGTGAATCTATAGCTTTTTAAAACCAAGTTTTATGAATCAAGCAGCAAGGTCGATCCCAATCATTTCTACCACAAAGATCGACTGGATTTTTTTTATGAAAATCACGTTGTAGTTGATATTTTCAAAAAAAAGAAAATGTTTATGAAGTTTTTTGTGTTTTTACGAGCCAGAGGTACTAACGGTCAATTGAAGCGTTAAAAATGAGTGAGTTAAACATTATAAAGTATTTTTGTTTTAGTTTTGCATTATTTTGGCTTTTTTGTGATACCTATGGTTTTTCTCAAATCAGGATTTATGAATCAAGCAGCAAGGTATCCATTACAATCATTTCTAGTGCAAAGATGGACTGGATTTTTTATAAAAATCACGTTGTAGTTGATATTTAAAAAAAAATCAAATTTTTAAAAATTCTTTTATGCTTTTAGGAGCCAGAGCTACCAACAGACAATTGAAACGTTAAAAGTGAGTGAGTTATATATTATAAAGTATTTTTGTTTTATTGTTTTATTATTTTTTGGCTTTTTTGCGATACCTTTGGATTGTTTTAAATCGGGTTTTATGGATCAACCAGCACAGTCGGTTCCAATCATTTCTAGTGCAAAGATCGACTGGACGTTTTATGAAAATTATGTTGTAGTTGATATTTTCTATTTTTTTAAAAAAAATCAATTGCTTATGAAGTCTTTTGTGTTTTTAGGAGCCAGAGCTACCTACAGATAATTGAAGAGCTTACAAAAGAGTGAGAAATATGACTAAATTACGTGTTCACTTAAATTCACTAGTTGAGCATATGCACGAAAGATAAGTTTATTTTTGTCATGACTGCAACAAGAATTACAATTCTGGATGCATACCTGAGTTGGTCTAATGACAGGCTAACGCTTCTTACATTACTTACAAAGACTATAGATAACAAGTTCACCGAAATTTATCAGAGAGGACGTTCGAATGAAAGAGACGTATATTTTTGTCACGACTGCGACATGGGTTCCAATTCTGGGTCCATATCTGAGTTGGTCTAAAGAGCAGAGTATTAAAACAAGCATTTATTAACTAAAGTTGTTGAGAATTAGTCTTAATCTTTGCCTTAATGAACTGAGTGTTTGCACCTTGCACAACTTCAGCGAGGGATTTTTTGGTGGTTCCCCACCAAGTTCGTCTAATGACAAGCTGAGAAATGACAGGCTAACGCTTCTTACATAACTTATGACAATGAGTACCCCCAAGAGTTGAACTTCAACCTTTTCAAACCGGTTATTAAACACCTTTGCAAACGTATTGGTGAAGAAGTTGTTTGATAACAATTTAGTTGGCAGATTAGTGAAATATGTTATAAAATACTCTTTCTATACCGCTCCAGCAAACAATAACCTATATTTGTCATCCATCAGCAATGCTTTTGGTGAAATCTAATGACCAATAATTTTAATGCCAATGACCCATCCATCAACACAACTTCTAAAAATTAAACAAGCAAACACATTAAATCCCTTGACTTACTCAATTAAAACTTCTTTATACACACCCTATTACTGCCTGAACAGTTGAAAACATTTCCAAAACCAGTCAGTAGCACTGCAAAAACCGGCAGGTAAAGTACTGCAAAACGCAACAGATGGTTACTACAATTCCCTAAATCGTCGCAGTGCTTTACCGTATCCATCTATAAATATATTTTAGGGCATGCTAACTCACTACTTGGGGTTTAATGACCTAAGAATTTATGCAATCAGGATACGAATTTTCATACTACCTGCCTTTCATTACCTTAAAACACCATGAAATGAATAAGTCAAGATTAAATGCAAGATTTTTTAGAAAAGAGGTTAATTAATATTATTCAATATAGAAAATGTATTTGTATGAGGTTTGAAGGGGAAGGGGGAATTGAAGGAACTCTGTCTCGGTAACTATCTTTATACACACTTTAAATCTTATAACTTTTATACGCATTTTTAATTGATACATTTAACTTTATTTTTATATTGTAGATAAAGACCCATTTTTAACTAATGGAATGCTACAATAAAAGCAATCATCATCCTCATCATTATATAGTTTTTTTCTTTCAAATACATACGTAGATTTTTGTTTTCAATAATGATCCTAGAATTGCCAAGCATCTAGCGGAAATGAAGCTTGCTTATGCAGAACCTGAAACCTGCATCACAGCGAAAAGTTGGCACAAGCTGGATAGAGTACTGGCGAAGAGATAGTCCAGAAGAAAAACAAAGAATCTGTTTTACACACCTACAACAAAGCTATGATAACATTAGCCAAGAAAGGTAATGGTGAAATTAGTCCTCTAACTTTTAAGCTGAAAACTTCATGGAGGGACACCACAAAATACAAGAAAGAAATCTGTATAGATAACGCCACAGAAGCGTGCAGTGTAGTTTGCTGCGAATGAACTGCTGCAATCAGTTGCAGAGCTAGATGCAGCAAAAAATGTATGAGTGAACCTGTGGCACTTATGCAAGCACACAAAAGAGTTGCCACACGAAATCTCAAAATACAAATCTTTAGCATTTATGCCTACAGTTTTGCCACAAAGAAGTTGCAGGAAGTACATGAACCATACGAGCGGTTATTAAAGTGGCAAATCACAAGGGCTAGAGCACATACTGGAGTTTATGGACAAGATTTACAATACAAAAAGCAACTTACCACCATGTCCGACTCCCAAGAGCTAAGGTCGACCTTTTGTTGATTTTATAAAACAACTTTTACCAGGATGTTGCATTTGGAACTGGAGAGCTGAAATTGGACAGCTGTGAAGCACTTACAATGCCAAATGTTATTCACAAAGCAACCCGGTCAACTATGATACAACAGTAGCTGCAATTTTCTGATGAAGAGAATTGCAGGTACTGTGACACCACTCAGCCGCGCAACCATGTACCGTGTACTAGAAGTCAGAGAGGCCTTCCAACAAAAGTCCTTGCACGGTCCAGATAACACAGCAGCAGAAGGATCAGCTAGTTTTCTTTCGCCTTTTAATGGTACAACGAGGAACCGTGATGGGTGAAGGGAGCCAAAGTGAAGATTTGGAGGGTGCAACGAGGTATCCCTCCAATATGGAGAATACATCAACAACGAGAAATCATACAGGTGGCCGTTTTGACAATGAATTACCAACTAGAAGTGGAATGGTAAAACTTCTTATCCAATGTTCACTTCAATGTGTTAAGGACAAGGTCAAAGTTTTCACCCCATTAAGTTTCAATATTAAAGAAGGTATTCTAAAAATGTTAAACTTAAAAAAATGTGTTTAAAACTGAAAGACCAATTTTTAACTTTTATCGAAGGAGAAGCCTTTATAGTGTAATATGTAAAAAGACAATATGAATTCATTTACTCTTAGCAGTGCACTCCATCAGATGTCAAATGAATTATTGAGTTTTCGTTTGAGTAGTTTTGGGGTGGTAAAGCAAATATGGCGTGGTAGACATAAGTTTGAACCTCTTAGAGGTATTGAAAATGAGTTCCTCCAATATGGATACAACAACAACGAGAAATGGCCGTTTTGATAATGATTTACCCACTAGAAGTAGAACGGTAAGACTTTTAGCTCAATTTCCTTACCAAGGAGTTGAAAATATTGTTAAAGTTTTCTCAGCTCTGGGTTCTAGCATGAAATGCGATATTGCGAGCTTTCATAAAATTTCGGAGAATTATTATCTCATTGCGTTCAAGACTGTTCAACTTAAAAAATTGCTTAGAACTTGAGGAACAATTTTTATCCTTTGTTGAAGAAGAGGCCTTTGTTGTACAAGATGCTGAAAGAGAATACGAATTTATCACTCTTAGCGCTGCACCCCATGAAATGTCGAATGAATTACTGAGTTTTGTTTGAGCAGTTATGGGGTGGTAAAACAAATATGGCGTGGCAGACATAAATCTGAATCTCTGAGAGGTATTGAGAATGGTTTCCACCATACCAATATTAGTTTAAACAAGAATAATATTCTTCCAGCTTATTTGCATTTGGGAAGTCATGCTGCTATACACTGTAAGCAAACTAGAACCACTTCGCGGTTATTACCATGCCTGGCTTAGAGTTCCATGCTCTTGGATCTTCTCACTAAGTAATTGCTGGCCACTTGGCATGGATAGAGCCCATGTTACTTTCGGGCTATGGCTCACAGGCACAAATGTAACATCGGCCGAAATCGTTGCATTCTAAGACCATGCCAGTGGCCTACGGCCTCGGCACGGTAATTATCTGTTTTAATTGTTACAAGGTTAGCCACCGAGCAGAGAGTTGTCCGGCAGTTCGGATGTGTTTTTTTTATTTAAAGGCCACTCCCATTCCACTCAATTTTATGCAGGTGTATAACTGGAATCTTGTTGAAAATAATTTTAAAACCTCTGATGAGAAAACTGAAATGAAAGAAATTGGAAATCATGACCCCGACCGCATGGTACAAGTTTCTTCTGATAGCGAAATGGGATATAGCGCTGATAGCAATGAAAGTAACAGTGATTCCAAGGAAGAAAAATCTGAATCAGCAGGAGAAACAATTGACGAACACAGTGATATGAGTGAGTCAACTGCAGACGAGAAAATCGACGTTCCTGCACTTTCAGGAGAATCCATCAAAAACATTACTGGTGGTGCAGCCCATGAGATATCAGATGAACTGTAGAATTTTCGTTTGAGCAGTTACGGAACAGTAAAACAAATATGGCGTTGCAACATAAATCTGAACCACTTAGAGGCATTGAAAATGGGTTTCGCCACGCATACGTTAGTTTAAACCAAAACTCAGTTCTTCCAGCCTATTTGCAGTTTGGAAGTCAGGTCATACGTATTTGGGCAAATAGCAATCAAAACGTTTGCCAACGCTGCAATGACGAGGGTCATTCATCCACAAACTGCAGACAAACTATAATTGTGATAAAGTTGGACACCGTGGGATAAACTGTCCTGCAGTAAATATGTGTGTTTTATGCAAAAGTCATTCGCACTCAGCTAAGCATTGTGGTTTCAACTGGAATTTGGTGAATGAAGTTGGTAAATTCCTCTGAAAAGGAAGGCGAGGTAAGAGAAATCGAAAATGGCAACCAGGGAGAAACAATGGAGAAGTCTTCAGAAAGTGATGCTGGTTACAGTGCGGACAGCGATGAAAGTGATGAAAGAGACAGTATTTCAGAGAATGACCGTTCTGATGCCGAAAGAGAAACGATTGATGAACAAAATGACATGAGTGACTCTGTTGAAGATGTATCTATTAATGTTTCCGAACTTTAAGGAAAGGGTGCAGAGAAGAGTACTAAAGAAAAGCCTAAACGGCGCTTTTCAGACATTGAACTTTCCAGTGATAAAAAACTTGTTTGGGCTGACGGTACTGATGATTACATAACCTACGTTGACAAACTTTCTTCGTCTCGTAAAAAAACAAAAGTTTTGTTAGTTCGCTTGACTACAAAACCGATTAGTTCAACGTAGCTTCATTAAACGTTAATGGGTTTCTTGGTAAACGTCAAATAATACTACAGTATTTGAACAAAATTAATTCTGATTTTTATTTTCTTCAAGAAACTCATGCTTTTCATGACTTGAAGTCCCAGTGGGATGGCCAAGATTTCTTTTCATCTGGAACCTCTTTAAGTTGTGGAGTGGCCATTCTTGTCGACAAAAATTGTAATGTTAAAATCTTAGATAGAAAATATGACTTTGAAGGTCGAATTTTAAGCTTCAAGTGTTCTTTTAATGATCAACCATTTACTCTTTTAAATATTCATGCACTAATTGTACCTTCACAAAAAAAAAACGTTTTTTGACTGTGTGCATGAATATATTTTCCTGGAACTAAACTACATTATAGGAGGAGATTCCAACTGCATTCTTTCTGATTGAGACAAACAAGGTGGCAACTTGAATTGCGATTTGAAGGCAGTTTTGAGTTGTAAAGATTTATCAACGATTTGTCGTTGTGTAATATTTGGTAAACAAAGCATCCTTATGTTGTTTTCTCTTGGCATAAATCAGATTTTTCTATTCAATGTAGATTGGATAGGTTTCTAATTTCTAAATCTCTTATTTCGTCTGTGACTTTTGCGATTTTTTACCCTGTTTTTCTGATCATGATTGGTTATTATTTTATCTTTCTTTTATTCATCCACGCAAACAACCTTTATTTGGAAGTTTAATAATACTTTGTCTATAAGATAATGGGTATTGTAACCAAGTTGCTGCTTTGTTAAATCTACCGTCAAAACGTAAGCAGTGGTATGAAAACTTGCACTTTTGGTTGAAAGCTCTGAAAAACGAAATTCGTAAACTAATTAGCTATTATGTTATACGGTGGCCCACAACTGTCACAGCACCAACAAATCGCTCACAGCGTTAACAAATCATTCGACAGCACAAACAAATCAAATCACAGCACCAACAAATTGTTCACAGCACCAACAAATCGCTCACAACACCCACAAATCGCTCACGGCACCAACACATCGCTCACAGCATAAAAAAATCATTCACATCACAAACAAATCACTCGCAGCACCAACCAATCGCTCACAGCATAAAAAGTCATTCACAGCATAAACAAATTGCTCACAGCATCAAGAAATTGCTCGCACCATAAAAAACCATTCACAACACAAACAAATTGCTCACAGCACAAACAAATTGCTCACAGCACAAACAAATTGCTCACAGCACAAACAAAGCGCTCACAGCACAAACAAATCGCTCATAGCACCAACAAATCAAACTCGTCCCAGGTCGCGGCATCACGCGCAGTCAGCAGCATGTCACATCAAAATCGTTCTCAGGTTTTACCGCGGGCAACTTCTCATGCAGCCATCTTGGATTACTTGATGATATAAATTTCCGAGCTGTCAGATGAATAATTACTGCAGCAGATGTGGCCATGATGTCACTAACTGCAATTTCTGTGCAAATTGTGGCAAAGTAAGTGGCTAGTAACTGCTCCTTAATTTTATGCAGCTTCCGAATTCAAGCAGCAACATTTGGTGGGAAAAATCGTTGCAAATATGCCATGCGTTTTTTTTGGAAAATCCCAAGAATATCTAAACATAACGATTTATATACTTCAGAACGATATATAAATATTGAAGCTTGATTTCATAATCCATAATTCAGTAATTTTAATACTTTCAATTATAGAAGAATAGAAATTTACAGAGCAAAATATGTAATCATAATTATATATAACTATTTTAACCTACCTTGAGCTGTTTGAAGATTAATACGAATTTGAATGTTGTATGTTTCCGAAATAATGTTATCAAAATGTCAAAACGTTTATAACGTTGGACAAGTTACAAGTCAGTGATATAAAACTTCTTGTGTTTTAAGCATTTTATTCAAAGTTATAAAATATGCCAAAGGTGCTAAACACAGGTGTCATGCAATCTATATACTTAGCAAATGCCTAGGTGTTGCCTTAAAGAGGATCACGAGGAGGGGAGGAAGGAGCAGGGGGGGGGGATTGGCACACTTCAGGGCTCAACACTAACTTTTCAACGTACTAGTCTACTGGATAGTGACAATTTAAATGTTACTAGCCAAAAACATTTTTTACTAGCCAAGGCTTAATGTTGGCTGGGTCATGTTTTGTTCTACTTATCTTGTGCTATCAGAAAATGCTGCCTTCTGTGTCAAATATTCCTTTCAACATAAAAACATGTTTTGTACTTAAGCCATTTACCTGTCATACAATGAAAAGTAAACAGTGATAAATTTGCATACAAGCTAAACAGCACTTACCCAGTAACATATGTTCAAAACGAAACTTTCAGATGTCTTCCTCAAGAAAGACAGAAACTAGTTCATTTCATTTTATTTTGTTTACTAGCCAAAGTGGCTAGTGGAAATCAAAAATCTACTAGCCGAAACTGAAGTAATCTGTGGCTAGTTGGCAACCATTGGTGTCAAGCCTTGACACTTGGATTTTTGACTCAGACGAAACAAGCAGGCCCATAATCAGGCCACTATGGGAGGGAGTTGAAATGTGCAATCCCCCTCCTCCCATGAGACAGAAAGGTCCTTGATATTAAAGGAACTTATTACCATTGAATCTTTTCATTAATATGCAACTTTTAATTTGTGTGTCTAAGCCAATTAAATTTACTCAGTTGGTTTGTATGTAAAGATCTGATGATTCTGTAATATGCAGGCATTTGAACAGATTTTATGCAGCTAACTGCAAATCATCTTTTAAACTGTAAATTTCGTTCGGTCTAACAATTATTGTTGCTAAATCAACATTGAAGTGTGACACACAAGAAACAGATTTGAAACTTTAAACTTTTAAATTTTAGTTTAAATTATATCATTCTATGATCTTTTAACTTTTATTATTCACTGCTCTGTACAAGCATTGAGCACTCTGTTTTTTGTGTCAATAACTACCAGAAAATATATATCATTCTAGCATCTTAAACCAACTTCAAAACAACAACTATAGTGCTTTTGTACCACAGGAATTTTTTAGTATACAAGAAATAATAGGGAGGTGTGTAACTTTTTCCCCCTTCCGATCAAAAATGTATGAGTGGGTCTTCTGGGGTGACCTTTCAAAATCTCATAATGATCCAGGTCTTGCAATGCAATCGATTTTAGGCAAAGTTAATAAATTATGTATCACTGGAGGCTTTTAAGATCTTGCAGCTTCCCCTTTTTCATATACCGTATTTGACCGAGTAAGTGCCCACCCCCCAGGAGTAATAAACCTGGTCAAAGTCTGGGGATGGGCACATACTCAAGCATGGGCACTTACTTGGCAAAAATACCATTTTATCACAGCTT
>JAPEIX020087272.1:0-10602 GCA_026122405.2 Zoanthus sansibaricus | reverse complement strand
CACTACTGTTTGCTGTTATCTTCCGGTTCAAACAACGACCCGAGATGGAAATTTTCATGTAAACAGTTTTCTCGGGATTTACGGTTGTTTTTCATTTATTTCCAGTGAGATAAAATATCCAGGCGGGATGAATCGAGTTAGTTTTCGTGCAGGGTGTTATGTCGTAAGTCTCCAGAAGTACAAAATAATCAACTAAACATGGCGGTAAAAATGAACAACAGTACTCACTCCCCTTGCGAGTAACGCATGCGCATACAAGGCCGTAGTTGTTCCTGATGTCGCTTCCAAATTATATGTCTTCGACTTGAACACAGTAGTTCCTAGGACTAACAACACTAGATATAACACCTGCTACCCAGTGAGCCTTTTTACCAAAGCTTAGGGCAAAAACAGGTTGTCCCTCCTTGTACTTGTTTTTGGCGTTAATAATTTCTTTGAAAATCGTAACCTCTTGTTTCATCTCTTTAGCTCTAAGTGCGGACAACCTATAATCCAAGGCTACTATTCATCAATATTTCAGAAGGTGACTTTTCTAATGATGTAGGTGTTGCGCGATATGTCAGAAGGAACCTGTCTAACTTGCTTTGCAAGGACTCACCTGTATTTCCCATTTGTATCAATTTGGTTTTAACATGTCCCACATAGCGCTAGGCTAAGCCATTTGTGTCGGGGTGCCCAGGTACGGTTGTGGTGTGCTGAATATCATTTGCATTGAGAAAGTCTTTGAACTCTGAACTGGTGAACTGATTACCATTATCCGCCACAATGTGCTCTGGGAGGCCAAAATTACTGAAAATGTTAGCTTAGGGCTGCGATAGTGTTAGTTGAGATAGCATTGGACATAGGCATTATGTCTAAATACTTGGAATAAGCGTTAATAAGATCTAGAAACATCTTACCCTGCAATGGGCCGGCGAAATCTAAGTGTAAGCGTTTCCATGGTCCTGCTGGCCAGGACCATGAAGGTTGGTTTGATGAGGCTGGTGACTTTGCAGTTACTTGGCATGCTGTACATCGTTGAACAGTTTTTTCAATTTCCTTATCAAGTTTGGGCCACCACAGGTATTTACGTGCTAATTATTTCATTTTAACCATTCCAGGGTGTTCTGCATGTAAATCTTTAAGCAAGACTTCTTGCAGTGAATCTGAGATCACAGCTCTAGAGTCCCTTGTATGACATCATCCTCAATGCTTAACATAAACCTCCTGGTGTAATGAGGTTGAAGTTCTGGCTCTGGCCTGCCATTCCTGGTGTAATGTAACACCTTACTAAGAACTGGATCCTTCTTAGTTTCTGCAACTACCGTACTCCCTTTTACAATGTTCTCACTCTCAATCAACAGTACGTTTACACTTACTTGTTCATGGGGTGAAATATCAGCCTATATGGGTTTCCTGGACAGATAATCAGCATACACATTCTTCTTACCATGTATGTAATCTCTGGTATAATCATAAGCAGCTAACAGAAGAGACCATCTAATGATTCTAGCAGATGCCAGTTGAGGAACAGGTTTGTGCTCCCCAAGTAGTGTAATAAGGGACTTGTGATCAGTGAACAGTTTGAAATGCCTACCAAGCAAATATTGGCGAAATTTAGTTACATAGCAACACTATAGCAAGGGATTCGCGTTCAATTTGCGATGATTTTTTTGTTTGCTTAGCATTCGAGACGCATGAACCACTGGTTGTAAGATGCCATCAGGACCTGGTTGCAACAAATCGGCCCCAACTCTAATTGATGATGCATCACAATGAACAACCAGTTCACTTTGGATCATAATGCTGTAAAACAGAATCTGAGCACAAAGCAGCTTTGATTTTCTGAAAAGCATCCTCTTCAGTTTTTTTCCATCTTCAAAGTACACCTTACAAAGTAATATACACAGAGAGGGCACTATTTCTACACAACGTCAGAAATTTGCGGTACCAATAAAAGACTGCATGCTGTTCTGCATCATTAGTAGGTGGTCCTGCATTCTGGATTGCCTTAACTTTCTCCTTTGTACGTGAAATACTATAGAGGCAGAAATGAAAAACCCCAAATAAACAATCGTTTATCATGAAATTAAATATTTCTTTCTTGAGATGTAAACTATCACAATCCTGTAACTTTTTTAACACTCTATGAAGGTTCTCCAAGTGAATCTCATCAATTTCGCCTGTGATGAGTTTATCATCGATGTAAACACATCAACCCGGTATTCCTTTCAGAACATTTTCCATGGTGCGTTGGGAAATAGACACTGCACCGCCCACACCATAGGTCAGGCGCTTAGCGGTATACAAACCTTTGTGAGTATAATTGTTGTAAACTTTCTGCTCTCTGGAGAAAGTTCTTGCCGGTGGTATGCCTGTGAAAGGTCAAGCTTTGTGTATTTCTTTCCCTCTGACAACTTGCTTAACAATTCTTCAAGAGTGGGCACGGGGGATTGTGCCAAAGTGGAGAATTCGTTAATAGTGACTGCATAATTTCAAACAGAGTCTCAAATCTCCATTTGGTTTGATAATAGGGACTGTGGGTGATGCCCCCTCAGAGTACTCAACTTTCTCAATGATATTTTCAGCTTCAAGTTTCTCCAGTGCCTTTTCATATTTTTCAAGGATTGCAAAAGGCACAGTTCTAGCCTCAACAAACACAGGGTTGTCATCATTTACTCTCAATAAAACGCGCATTCCTTTGAGTTTTCCTACCGTAGTAATATAAAAAAGTTGTGGATATTGCTGTGTTTTATCGTATGCCGGTAGTTGAAATGACACTGAAAATACTCTGCCAAGTTAGTGTGAACTTAGCCATCATGTCATACCCTAGTAATGAGGGCCCTTTAGTATTTACAAATCGGATTTTGAGATCTTTAACTTGATCTTCAACTTGGACACACATGTCTTTTTCTCCTAAGCACTTAATTACATGTTGTATACTGACCTCCAAATGGGGTTACACACAGTTGAAATAAGCCGTTTTCCAGATAACTTAATTCTTTAATACTAAATTATTTTGGACTCAAAAACTCTGAAACTCTACATAACAACCACGCTCTTAGTCCTCGCGCGCCCGCACGCAGTCCGCTGGATAACACAGGTCACCCACATAACACTTTCTTCCTCTTTTACATGGTACGTTATTAACTATTCATGTCCTACAAAAATGGACAAAATGGTACAAAAAATGATCTAAAATGGTACGACAAAAGAAAATACCAACTTTATGACTTGAACAATTTAACAGATATAGTCCTTCAAGTGACTTGGTAGCCTTCGATCTCTGGTGGGATAGCGACTCCTAACGGGTGTGGTTTTGGTGGATGGAGATGTTGCTACTGGTGAAGAACTTGTCCCTTCCATCTCGGTACTGGTATCCAATGTAGTACTCTCCTGGATGCTCACCTATGCTCTACCATTCAACAATTCGGCCGGGCTGCCCCCTGTAGTTGTGTGCGGTGTGATCCTGTATTGCAACAAGAATCTAAGCAATTTTATTTGCAAGTTTCTTCCTTCCGTTTTCTTGATGCCTTCCTTCACAGTTTGCACTGCTCGTTCAACCAAACCGTTGCTGGACGGGTGATGTGGCGCGACTTGAAAATGTTTGATGCCGTTACGACTGAGAAATGTAGAAAACTCCTCTGTACGCTTAGCAACGGTAAGCAACGAGCTCTGGATTATTTTCCTCAACTGGCCACCTACGAAGGATGTATTTATGTACATTGGCTAATACGAGACCCCTTTGAATCCACTCACTGATTTGTTCAGCAGTTAACATTGAACAATCTTCCAATGTTCGTCACTGGCAGGGAGGAAGAGGGAGGGGGTCTTGACATACAGTCAGTATTTCCGTGTTCTTTCCCTGCTCAATAACTCATTTGGTACTGATAAGCTCTCATTAATAGTGCCCATCGCTGGATCCTGGGAGATCCTGAAGTCTGTTTTTTTTTCTCGTGAAACAGTGACAAAAGTGGTTTGTGATCGTTGATTATCTCAAAACTGCGACTAAAGATGTACTTGTGAAACTTCATTCGACCAAAAATTGCAGCAGCTCCTTCTTTAACTAGTTGTGAATAATTACACTCTTCCATGCTTAGTGTTCGTGACGCAAACCCTATTGGTCGTTCTAAACCATCGTCTATGATGTGTGACAGCACTGTCCCCAGACCATATGGTGACGCATCACAATGTAAGGATTCCGGATTCTCTGAGTCATAATGGCTAATATGATATTCCTGATGAGATAATCATCTTCTTTTATTTGAGTCTTGGCTCCTCAAAACTAACAAGTAATCGTTCAAGGTTTTCCAAAGATTCAACGTTGGATTTACCAGTGATTAAGATGTCACCTAAACATACTGCGATATGCGGGATGCCATGCAGTACAGTTTCTATGGCTCTTTGAAAGGATGCCTGTGCGCTGCGGCAACACCATAGGGCAGGCGTATTGATATTAGTAAACGTTCTACTTTCACGCTCTAGCTCAACCTGCGAATAGGCATGTGATAAGTCAAGCTTGTGATACACTGTTCTTCCAGCTATCTGTGCTGTTTGTTCCTCTAAGGTTGGTATTGGATATTGCTCGACCTTAGAAGCTTTGTTTATAGTGACCTTAAAGTCACCACACAACCTTATTTCTCCATTGGGTTTGAGCAAGGGGAAAACTGGTGCTGCCCAGTATGAATGGCTGACAGATAATATTCTCATTAACTAGCCTGTTAATCTCTGCTAGTACTTTAGGGAGTGGGCGGGACCTGCAGAAGATGGGTTTTGCCTTATGGTCAACAGAAATTCTGGCTTGAGTACCCTATACCTTTCTCAACTCAATATTGAAAAGTGCTCTGTGTTTTTCAAGCACTGGGGCTAGTGTCTTTTGTTGGGATTCCTTAACATGATGTACAGTAAGAATACCAAGTTTATCAACTAAATCTCTGCCAATCAGATTTACTCTCTTGTGGTCTGTGACAATTAATTTGGCCTAACAAGAATTGTAATGGTAACTGACAACAGTCTCAATTTCTCCTAATACAGTGACTTTATGCCCTGTGAAGGAGGTAAGGTTTAACTTTAATTGTTTCAATCTGGGGTAGCTGGGTAGTTGTTTTGCGCTTTTTTCGGAAATCAGTGAAAAAGGTGAACTCGTATCTACTTCAACTTCTATTGTTTTCTCTTCAGCTCCTAGTTCTATAGTGATGGGTGAAAGTTTAGTATTTCCCTTCTTTCTGTAAAACATTTCTTCTGGGCCGCCGCTATCATATGTGACCTTAGCTGCCACGTAAGAGATGCTCTCACTTTTACATGCTTTCTTGCATGGCATGCCCTCTTTTTCCATACTAATAACATTTTTGGTCCTTGAACCAACATGTATTGGGCTCATGATTGCCATTGCACCTATAAACACGACTGTTCTCCCTTCTTTTTATCTAACTTATTGATTTCTCCCTTTTTAGATGAGTTTTGGAAGTTAAGAAATTTTTTACCTTGTTTTCACCTCTCTTTCTAAGGGACTGACTACCACTAGATTTCTGAGTGTGGTTTAATTTATTTACTGTGGCCCTATCAGTCCCAGTGTTCTTTTGCATTTGTTTAACATTTCGGCAAGCTAACTCATATGCTTCTGCAATCTAGAAAGCTTTTGTAAGACTTAGCTCTTTATCTGGAACGGCCAAAAATTTTTTTTTAAATTTCTTTAATATCATTAATTCCTGCTCACCGAAATTACAATTCGTAATTCAGCCACATACATTTGCACTGTCTCTTCATTCTTCCAAGGATTCGTGATATGAATAATAAACAGGCGCTAGCTTCTGATAGTTTTGGCTTGTAGTGATTCTCCGCAGCGGCAATAATGAAATCAAAAGTTTATCGGACAGACTTAAACTCTTAATTATGTGTTAAGTTTTGGATCCTATGTTTGAGAAAAGAATACTAACTTTTCTATTTTCATCTTCAATGTTATTTGCTGTGAAATAACGGTAAATCTCGATAAATTCAGTCCAATTGTGTTCATTTGGGTCAAACTCGAATAGGTGCCATTGAGCGCTGCGGTCGCTATTTTCAAACTCAATAACAACTCGGAACGAACTCACCGGTTGTTCTTTCCTTGTAAGACTTGAAAACTTCTTTTACAACTTGATCCTCGTCGCCAGTTGTCGTATACTGACCTCCATTTGGGGTTATACACAATTAAAATAAACCTTTCTCCAGATACCTCAATTATTTAATACTCAATCAGTTTCGCGCTCAAAAACTCTGAAACTCTACATAGCAACCATGAAGTCGTTTAGATTCGTTTTCAGCTAGTTCATTAGCCCTGGCAATTGCAGGGCTTGTTTAGCCTGCGAGGCAGCCGGTCCAAGCTCTTTCAACCGTCGATATAGTCCAGCGCAGGCTAGGCTTGTTTGAAGGTTCTGTCTTCTAAGAGTAACTTTTACCTTATAATTATAGCTTGACTTCTCTCCCCTCCCACAAATTAATCTCTCAAAGCTCGTGTTAAATAAGGACCAAAACTGCCACCGCTTTAATTTGTTGGCGTTCAGAAACAGTTTCATTTTCATTCTGTGTTGTTTATCTTTATTTCTTCATTTATGACAACTGAGAAGTTTACAGTCAGGTGTCCCCTGCAAATAGCAAAGGTAATCACGGCAGGGAACACGGACGTGATTACATATCATTTGAAAAACAATAGAAAGAAAGACTCACTTTTAAGAGTATATTTAAAAAGTAATTAATAAGGGAGAGAAAAAGAATAATGCTGTGTGATGAAAACGGTATGTTTTACTTACTTCCAACACCTTCGGTCTATAGTAGTTTAGAAAATTTCGGCGAGTTTTTCGTAACTTTGATCAGCTGATAATTCCGGTAACATTTAAATCTTTCAGTGTTCTGTACGTTTCTTTTCCAATAAGTGAAGTCATAACTGCCACTTTCTTTTTATTCGCTGCGCGGAATGTGTCTTCGTCAGGATCTGTGGGATCTTCGTCAACGTTGTTTGCAATAAATATGAATCAAGTCGTTCACTGTAATGGTTGAAATCCCCACTGCGATGACCGGGAAAAAAACTTTAATCCCTCCTCAGCCGGCGGGAGGGAGGGGGGGAGGGGTGGAGGCACAGGGAGCTGGTTGAATCGAGAGCCGAAGGCGCGTGCTATATCTATGATTGTCGGGGAAAATGTTTTGAAATTTGTGCTGCTGAAATCATTAAAAATGCACTTGAATTTTAAAGCATGCCACAGTTTGCCATTCCATATGTTTTCAATATTTTTGCTTTTTTTCTGTTGTAAGGATTTTTTTGTGAAGTGAACGGTGGACAAATACGAGCTACACATTTTTTGGAAATTGTATTTTGTTATATATAGGAAGAGGTTATTAACCAAGCGCGAAGTGTGTATGGAAAAATATCAGACTGTGTTCTGTTATTTTACAGACTGAGCAAGTGAGGTTAATAAATTGTTTGATTATATGACTTTTTCTTACTTCCGGTAATTCATTCCATTCCTACGTCTACAGAAACCATCGGAAATATCCGACGACAGTTTTCGAAAAGCTTACAAAATCTTTAAATACAATTTCTGGCCTTTTTGAATTTTTAAAATTCTTCGGAAATCTTCGGAAAAGTTCGGAAATCTTTGGAAATTTTCGGAATTTTTATTTGTTTTGATTTTTTAAGAAATTTTGCGAGTTTTGAAAATTTTCTGAAAATCAACATCAGGGAAACCGTCCGGCTTAAAGTTTCGAATGAATATACATCAAAAATAACAAACAATTAAACTGATCGATTCCCTAAACAAATCAAAGAATCGAACTTAAGATTGCTTAATCAAACGTAACAATAAAACGAAAAAGAACCACTTCAGTAATTACTAGTAAATATTGCGGATCAACACACTTTATATACAAACCAACCGCGCAAAGCGTGCTGGAGGATCAAAAACAATAAACATTGTTGCACAAAATTAGAAAGTCCCTGCTACAGCTAATACTCACCGTGCTACTCCTTCGGAGTACCCGTGGGTCAAAAATGGAAATTTCTTTTTTTCATACTTTTTCATTCATTGTCAGGTATGTACAAATATAAGTGGTTATCTTTGCACCACAAAAAAAAGTCGTGTTTTAAAATGTCCACTTTTATTTTTATTCTCATTGGTCTAGATACGTGACATTCCCATGACGTCGTCATGTTTACTAGCAGATACTTATTCGTGACCCTGATTGTGCAGCTCAGTTGTGTGGTTTCAGTACCTCAGCTCACTATCTTGATATCTAAGCGAGTAGTTCAAAAGTTAACTGTCTCTCTAAATGTCTGATTTATTACGTGCAGTGAGAAGCGGAGATCTTGAGCTCATTAAGAAGCAATGTGCTCGTCCGGTAAGTTCTTGTCAGGGTTTGGTGCTCTTAGAGAAAGCCAAGTGCGTTGATTGTCTGTCTCGTTGTCTGCTCTCCTTGCTACTTTAGCGTTAGAGGAACGTACTATAGGAAAGCAATACTAGTTGAATAGTGATCAAGCCAAACTAGTCAACCTTTATGAAAATTAATAACCATAGACAGCGGTTGGTTTGGAATATAATTTAGCACTTTAATTGCTTGAACCGGACATGCCTATTGAGTTGATTATTATGAAGCCTATGTGAACGGTATTTTTGTCATCAGGGAACTCTAGTCAACTCGCCATTGCAAGGTGGAAGATGCGCTCTTCATGTGGCATGCGAGACGGGTAAACTGGACATAGTAAAATTTCTTGTTTCTAAAGGAGCAGATGTGAATGTAAGTCAATTACGATTGCTAAAACAGTTTGTATTGTATATAATTAATCACTGCATTAACTCATTTGATATCAAGGTCTAATTCAAATCATTTTGTTTTACTGAGTTTTTTAAATAGATACAAAAAGTTTTTATTACCAAGTTGCAGACATTGTTTGCAAGAAACATTAACTGTTGGCAGAAAAATTTGGTAATTCTATGAATAAATGGCTTGAGTTTGTCATTCCAAAGCGCATTAACTTGCTACGAAAAATTAAACATTTTGATCGCATTTCCTTTTAAGGAATCAAATTGTTAATGCAATTTTTTTCGGTTCAAAATAGCCATCTGAGACAGTGCATGGTACTAAATATCTAATAAATATATTGAAGTATTACTTAACTTTAATTAAAGAAAGTTTAATTAACACTGGGATTAAAATTGAAGACTGTCATGCAAATTTTTTTTCTGAAGGTTTATATTTGCTTAAATCTGTTGCTTGTTCAATTGTTGTCATTATCTGTTGTGTTGCTTACTCGATTCACAATAACTTTGTATTTCAACACATTAATCCTTATTTGCATTTTCACAGACTAGACTTTACTACTGAAAGACGTGATTACGAGGGTGTGGCTTACTGGTGAATATCTGAAATAACTAAAGGGTGTTTATTCAAAAAGATTTTTAACGTTTAATTTATAAGAAAACAATTTGTATGAAATCTAGAGATTTTGGACATATAAAGCATCGAACAGTTTATTCTAGAATCTGCTTTCTAGTCCAATTAAACAAATGTTTTATGAGGGTAACTTGATGGCAGAATGAAATGTTTTGACCTTTTGATCTGTTTGTTGTTGAATAACAAACGTGAAGAAAGATTCAGCACAAATGCCTTTGGGGTAAAACACACAACAAAAAATAGTTCATTTTTTTCAGTAAAAAGCCATTGCAAAATGGAATTGTTTTTTCAGTTTTTTTTGAACCAATACTATTTATAGCTTTGACAATTTAACACTTTGTGTTATTAAAGTGAACGGAATTCATGTACGTCTCTTCTGTAACCAGGAAATTAATGTCCTCAACAACAGTTTTTCAATTCTTTATCTATATCACATGAAACCAATTTGCAGCGCAGATTCCGTAGGATCACGACCGACGACAAAACTTTATAATTGATGATAAAAAGATGGGGTCTTTAAAAAGTACGTACGAAAAAAATATGTTGGTATTTTTATAGAAGTTTTGTTATTAGGAAGCGAGCACATAAATATAACATAAAAATGCAAAATTGGCTTTGCAAGAGATGAAATGCACGTGTCCAGAGACTGGGGACAAGTTTGGCTGTGAAGTTGTATTTTCTTTCTAGTTTCATAAAGCGCGGCCATTTTAAAAAACTTATTGTCTGCATTCACTTTAGCCTGACTAGGCTCTTCCTTGACATAAAGAATCAAATAAATTTATAAAATAATGTGGATACTACATGCGTTTTGATTGGTCTATAAGTGTGTTTTCATAGGAATACAAACCACGAAAATGACGCGTGTGAGCGATATGATTGGCTGTCTCCAAGCTGTGAGAATATATAGTTTCATGAAAGAAAAAATATATATACACACTCTTCGCTCAAAGTTGAAATTTTACTTCTATTAGGGCTAAAGAAGATGCACAGTTTTCAAATTACAAAGTTAAGAAATCATCTATAATTAGCGTGAATCCTGCATTCTGATTGGCTACTCTACTGAGGTCTATTTGTGATATTTTTTTTTTTTTTTTATTCACCATTTTTGCTGATTACATAAAGAAAAGAAAGAAATTACAGTGTGTAGGTGCTGACTGCCTGGAATAACCTCGGGGCTAAACTAGCCAGGCAGCCAGTACA
>JAPEIX020087250.1:0-10602 GCA_026122405.2 Zoanthus sansibaricus | reverse complement strand
CCCGCGTGCACACCCCGCGCACCCCCCCCCCTTCTTCCTGCGTACGGGCCTGTATAGAAACCAAGTAGATGAGGTTTAAAAAATATAGTATGAGCACTGATAGCACAAACGTAGTACTAGCTAATTCAAGGCCATTAATATGGGCACTATGACTACGTTGGTACCGAGCTTTACCATAAAAAATAGTGAAACTGATTGCTAGCAGCCATGGATGGCTGTTTCGTCCAGTAGAACATCAGGGCTTACCCCTGAACGGCCGAGCTGCCTTCTCTAGATCTTATTAGCTGCTGTTTTGAGATTTCTAGGCCTCATGAGCATGGCATAGCTAGCAAACAGGCCCCATTTCCCATGCCTGGTTAGCATGTTAGCGGAAAATACGGGTGACTATAATGGTAAAAGCGAAATGCGATGTGGCTATAAAGATGAACTCAAGTATAGATAGCACAAACGTGATAGTAGCTAACTTGAGGCCATAATATAGCCGGCACTATGGTCACGTCCGTCGCGAGCTTTATTCCTTAAATTTATCATATTTACCATATACAAAAATATCACAAGAAGCAAGATAATTATAAAACAATCATCTATAAACAACTAAACGTTTACAATTACCTTTTACCAATTACCAATTAACTTTTGTTAAAAAAAGGATACAAAGCAACTACTTTGAACCATATATTGCACATCCAAATACAAAATACATGCCGGCGGGCATCATTACTGCCAAACGAAGCATATTTTTTCGACTTCTGTCACGTGATATACTGGCCTCAAAGTGGTTGGTTAAACGCAACATCCGATTTCAGTTTTCGTTGGCTTACCACAAAAGTTAAGCATACTAGATAGCACACGCGCGCTAGTAGTTAATTTGAAGCCACTAATATGAGCACTATGGTCACGTGGGTAGCAGGCATTACCCTTTGAAATTGCCCAAAATAAAAGTGAGCCTAAATGTTAGCAGTCATGGACTGCTATTTCCGTGTAGAAGAACGCCAAAGCTTTTCCCCGAACAAGCTAGCTCCCTCGGAGAGATTTTATATGATCACTGCCTGGTTAGCATGTTAGCGGAAAATACAGGTGACGACGCATGGCTTATTTCACGGTATCCCATGAGAAAGCATTGAGAATGCACGGTATCCCATGAGAAAGCATTGAGAATGCACGGTATCCCATGAGAAATCATTGAGAATGCACGGTATCCCATGAGAAAGCGTTGAGAATGCACGGTATCCCATGAGAAAACATTGCCTAACTGGTACGTCTTTAAAACTTCTTTAAATTGTACGTTAACGAATCTTCATCGTATCTGAGCCAGTAATTTGTGCCAATGTAATTTTTTTAGTCTCATTACAGCGTCAAAACGGGTATTTTGTGTTTTCTTAAACATTTTTATTACCGATGGTAATTATTAAAGGTAATTTTTACCGTTTAAAAGCACATTCGTGATATTTGACGATATTGAGTTTCAAGCAAGTTGTGAAATATCGGTGCCAATGATCTTGCTCTTGATTGGTTGAGATCATTTTTAGCTGCGATAAAAGTTGTTATTGCAACAACAATTTGGCAAAAGGAGGTCTGTCATCATGGATGATGAAACGGTGTGTTAATTGATGCCGGCTGGCGTCTTAAAGGCTATCATTTTATAACCTATTCTTTGGAGCAGGACATCAAAGGTATTCTTTTGCCTGTTTTTCATTCCACAACAGATCTGATATCGGCTAACTAGTTTAGTTAACGGAACAAACCAAAGTTACTATCAATTCAGAAGGAATTAATTCGGAAAAGGTCTTTAACAGATAGCAATAATTTTTCATTTTTGATTTCTTGAAAGGTAAACTATTATTAATGTGGATATCAATAACCGCTCACAGAAACTAGTAAGCTTTGATAAAGTGATACTAAAACCATTTCAACACGTACAGATCTGACCTCCGCTGGCGGGCTGCTTAACGGACAAACCAAAGTTATTGACTTAAAGGATTAAGTTCGGAGTTATTTAAAGAACAGCAAGCATTTTCCAATTTTGTCTTTGAAAAGCTACATCATTATTTTGGATACTATAAACTAGAGCCCAAAGCAAATAAAATTCTAATAGAGATACCAAAACTTCTTTACAATTTAGTTGTTGTTTGTGCGGCATCTTTTTTGTACGTTTCCATGGAATCCATACATTTGCTGTCCCTACTTAAAGCAGTTTAAAATAAAGCAACAATAAGTAGTGATTGCACACTTTAACGATTTGCAGTATTAAAAAGTTAAGTGTGGCTGTATTTAGACATTTCCATATACAGAGTCTGTTTTGAATATATATTTTTTTCATGTAACCTGGCAGTAAGAGGTAAAAATCTATTTGAAATAGTTAAAATATGCCAAAATCGACGCCGCAAAGGGTGATTTACAACGCTTACAGCATTGAAAAGTGTCACATTCCGAATACACTATTTTTATTAAGAACAAACTGAATAAGAACTGCAGTAAACCGCCTGAAGAATATGATCAAGTTAAGAACAATATGAGGCTAGGAAAAAAAGTTGAATATTATGCTAAACGTACTTCCAAACTATTTACAGCTAACGCAAATAAACAATAACACTCTTCTATTAGAGTGACTAATTTTAGAGCTTGACTAATTTTAGTCAAGATACTGTCTACCTCCAATCACAAGAAAAAAAAGAGCATACAAGATCGGGCACCTTAAGACATTATAGTTGATTTTCAAAATTTAACAATATGTGACAGTCAAGAACAAAATAAGTTCATTTTGTGCCTAAGCAAAATGGTGCTCGTGCATTTCTATTAAAAAAGTGTATTGGAAAATCAGCCACAACATTTAAACAGATGGAACGTACGACTGTAAAATGATCTGACCATGGCCATTAGTTGTCAAAATGTTTTAGCTATGCAAACATAATTTACCCCAGACCAACTTATGCCGGTATTTTTCTGCTCAAAATGGAAGTCTAAACTTTTTCAATTTTAACATGGTGCTACAATGAGACATTTTCTGATAATATCATCGTAATTTGAATATTTATTGTGGAAGGCTAAAGTTTAAACCCAGTTTATCACTAAGTTTAAAGATCAGCGTTGTTTTGTGGGCGTAACTAAAGAAAGATTTTTTCATGTTGGTTTTGTTGCATAGTAAAGAAAAAAAAACTCTGACATTTATTGATAAAGTGAGCATCGAACACTAACAGAGCACAATAACCGCCAAGAAGGAATTTTATGATTCCAAAAACAGACACTTTACCTGCAAAGGGGCCATAAAAACCAACCTTGGTGTTTTAAACTTGTCTTTTCTCCGAAAAGCCTTAGTACGATCAGTACTGGACCGTCAATTATTTCTTTTAGAAGAGAAATTTTCCTATTAACTTCAACTATGTACCTCTAACAATGTTATTTAAAAAATCACAACACGAAAGTTCCCACCCAATATGTATTTTAAGTGATGCGTGCAGCAAGATAAGGCGATTAGCAAAAATAAATATTCCAGCAGAATCGTTTTGACAGACACTGTGTCATAATCAGAATTTTTGCACTAGTGCAACAGACTATAGCATTGTTGATTTTACCTGTTTCAGTGTTTGTAAACTTCGCAACCGTATATATTTACTCAACAAAATAAAAAAAGCTCTAAAATTAGACAATCTAATTGGTGAGTCTAATTGTTTGTTTGAGTAGCTGTAAATATATTGGACGTAGTCTGATGCGAAACTGACTCAGTGGCGGTTCCATGTGGTGTCGGTATAAAGAACTCGCTGTCGGATTTGCCAGCTAGACATTGAACTGAGGTTAAACTCGCTTACTTCAAAGAAAAAAGAACACCCATGGTAGGAGAAGACGTGTGGGTGTAAATCAGGGATTAGTGCTTTTACAATAAAGTCGCGTTGGCATTTTCTTAACCGTAATTCCTGTAAAATAGAATGCAACATATCCATTGCTGTGACATTAGTTCGAAAGACCCTATTTTTTCAGAGTTTCGAGTCTCTTCTCGAGCACTGAAAGTAAAAATGAATAAATGCAGTAACAATGTTTAATTACGTAAACCGCCTAATTTGATAGTTGAAACAGATCCTCTATAATGCTATTAAATACCAGCTTGTGCAAACATTCATCAATTTAGAAGATTATACATTCGTCGACTAAGTGGGTGATAGAACATTTTAAAGTGACACCTGTTGCAAAAGGCAAAATATTCTAAGCTTTAACTGACAAAGTCAATAAGCGTTTGTTTCTTTTGAAGGGCACTAGAGTTAGACTGATTCTTATATTTCTAATCCAAAATAACATTAGCCTATTCGCCTAAGTAATTTTATTTAACTGTAGATAGCATAACGTCTTGCAAATTATGAAAAGACCTAAACGTTGTTTCTTTCTTCCAGGAAACCGCGGCATCTTTGCATTGAATTAAAGCTTTGATATTGGCTCTAACAGTGAAGAGGGAGCTTTCTAACATTTCAAGAAGAGAAAAAAAATCAAAGTCAGTTTTAACTTGTTCAGTTGCTTAAGCTTAGAAGCTTCTACTATAGCCGGCAAATACACAGCGAACTGCATGTTTTAAGTTACAATTGAGCTGTGTACCGTGTGCAGGCGATACACTTCGGCGGCCATATAAATTAAATAAAAGATTATTATATGACGTTAAAGAGGATTAGTCCAGAACTCAAACAGAACATAAAGACAGCAGAAACAAAAGCATTTTGCCCTTTTTAAGATCTTTTGATTAAAAGCCATTTATAAATTGCTCATTTGGAACAAACTCACAGTTTGACTTCATTCAAGGTCTCACGCTATACAAGACGGGATTCCAGAACGTTGTCTAAATCGCTGACAAGGTGGTTCTCTTTAGTATGTCTGAATGAACCCTAAGTTTTTACTGTTTGTACGTGATCAACTTTATATCTTATTGTTTTCTCAGCCGAAATGCACCACCCTTAAAGATGAAAAAACGCATTTCTGAAATTGTTCAACAAAGCAGTAAAAATCTCCGTTCAATATCAAATAGCGGCAATATTTAGCTCTGGGACTGATCCAGTCCCAATAGTAGCAAGATTTTTTTAAAGGTTGCCGCTGATAAATTATGCAGTGTGAATTGTCAGTATAAGTTGCTCGCATTGACACACTTTCCGCCGGTGCATGAAAACACACTATTTGCCTTCAAACTTGTATACACTTTTCTTTATTTAATACTCACAAAATACGAATGAAAAGAAAGTATCTTTCTCTTCTTTAAGCATTTTTTTAAAAAAATCTTTTGAAAAAGGTTGTAAAATCATTCAAATATTGTTGTAGTCGCGTTGTGTGGACAACAACAACAACAGAATATCAAAGTAGACTCTATAAAGTAATTACAGACGAATCGATGACTAACAATTAACAAGATCAATGAATTGCATTAGCAAAACCACGGTTTCCTGTTGCGAGCGCATTACCCACATTATCCGAAAAGTTATTTTCTAACGATTGACACTGGCTCTTTTAACTCGGACGGTAGGACGGACAATGGAGAAAACTGGCCCGAAGGCCGACAATTTCCTGCACAAAGACTTTTAAACTAACATAAAACACGTTGCAATAATGAAGTGTTGTATTTCAGACACTTGGGCGGAGTTTGTGCCGGCAAAATTAGTTTTTGTTAAGCGTGAATGAGTTCTCGCTGTATCAATAAAGTGTTAATTGCAATGTCATAAAACTATAAAAATGACTTAAACTTTTGTTTTATAAGTAGTACTAAAGAAAGTCTTTTTCTGTCACTCAAGCCGGCATAAAAACGGCCATATACCAGTACCTCCTGGGAAGATTTCAAGCTAAGCATAAAAAAGTGCAACATTTATAAAACCCCACGAAGGTACGAAGGCGATATGTTCATTTGTTTCAGTTGTGATTTTTATTTGTTTTGCATTCTGCGTGCTAAGGACCCAATTAGACAAACAAGCAACACTCTAATGACTGTCAAAATGTTTAGCCGAAACCAACATGTCTCCTTTCGTTCGACCGTATTTTGGCCATTAAGTTAATCTTGAATGCTGTAAAATAGCTCCTCTGATACCTTCAATGATTTGTTAATGTCAGTTTTTAAACCCTTAAAGTTTAAGTGGCCTAACTAGATGAAGCGGGCATTCAACTGGCCACGTTGGTAACAAGCACAAATATTGGAATACATTTTCCCCCACAAGAATGAACAAAAATCAGGATAACAAACTTTCTTATCACAAAAACTTTTCGATATCATTTATTTCGTGCATTTGAGATGAGCAGATCCTTTTTTGCATTAAAGTAAAACTTGAATTTGATATTTAACATATCTAAGAAAAATCAAGTGATTTCTAAAAAAAAGTGAAAACTACATTGGCAATCATTTCATGTCTACTGAAAAACTCTATCAAGCAAAACATGGACGTAAAAAGGGACATTTGTCGAATCGTTTTTTATTTTCTTGCCTTCGGCGTGAGAGAGAAATGCGTTTACAGGTGTCTCTCTTTAATAACGTCTTTCATGTTTATTGTGTAGTTTCCATTACGAGAAAACGCATCGTTGAAAAAACGTGATCATTCTGTAGAAAGATAAACTGTTTCTCTCGTAAAAGAAAATTGACTGACCACCAACAATTTCGGAGCTCAGAAAGAGAATAGATTTTTACAGAGCATAAAATAACAGGAGTTGGAAAAAGGGAACGAAAAAAAGGAAAAGATTTGAAGAAATGACAATGAGTGTTTAGAAAGTAGAGTAAAAAGAATTGACAAACTAGGGTAAGTTAGAGAAGATAATGCTGGAATCAAAAGTGAAAACATAAAATCAACTGAGTTTTTCAATATGTTAAATGTCAGTTCTTTATCAGTCGTCCAATATTCTAGAAGATGTTGGCACAACTAGCTACCAGGTTGATGTATTCAAATGAAGCACTAAACTAAATCTTTTTAAAATTTATTTTGCATACAGAAAATCTAGCCTTCGGACAACATGCGTGCACACCTTGTTATTATTATCCTGATTTTCTGTATCTATGGTGTATCAAACGGTTTGAGAGTGGGCAGAAAACGGATTCGATTCAACCAATTGGGGAAACCGCGGCAAAGCCAATCAGCCATTGTGCGTGTGTTCTCGAACAGAAGGAGAAACCGTTGGTTATCTCTACGTCCGAGTTTCAGCTTCAAGAGAGAACAGATTCATGGGATAACAAAAACGCCCACTCATGCGATACGCTGTAAAATATTCTGTAGAAGCGGATACCACCTTGAAATATTGCCCAGTGGCATGGTCCGCGGAACAATTAACCAAGAGAGCAAATATGGTGAGTTGACATCAGTGTGCTACTAGTACAACATTAATAAGTTTAAAAATCTTGAAATCCCAGTTTACATATGTCTTGAACAAAATTTCAATTTACCTATTCAAAAGTCGTGTTCTTAAATCTAAATTGAACAAAAGCTTATTTCCCTAGAAGGCATTGTCAAATTCACAATGAAAAATCGTTTATTAAACGTTTTCGCAGTTTAATGCGAAGCTTTTGGTAGCGTATTCATACAGGAAAGTACATGAATATAGCTAGGATTTCTGTAAAAACAGAGGAAGTATAGGAAAAACTACAATAAATAGTTTAATTTGTTTGACAAGTTTAAAACTTCATCTTTGCTAAATAAGGTAAATGTTGATATCATTTAAACATGCAAATATCTAAATCTCAGATACTAATTTGGAAAAATCTAAACCACAACCTACCATTTTAAATGAGTTCTTCAATTTGCTCATGTAAAATTTCCATGTAGTTTACTCTAATAACAATGTTGCACTGTCGCCTATTTGCCGATTCCTTGATTTTGTGCCGTAATGTAACAAAATAAATTTTCCGTCTGTGTTCTTAAATTTAAAGATAGTGCTGGCGGCATGTTACCGACATTCAAACAAACAATTGAGGCATTGCATTTCGAGCATTTTTGCCATTGTAAATGTATTTGGGGAGCCATTTTGTTTGTCTTTGGCTTCTGAATTGAAGAGTACTTTGATGATGATGATGAGAATGATTATGATGATGATAGTGATGATGATGATGATGATGAGAATGATGATGATGATGATGGTGATGATGATGAAAATGATGATGGTGAGATGATGATGATGTTGATGATGATGGATGGCAAGTGATCGATGATAATGGTGACGACGACGACGACGATAATCAGATGATGAATGATGATGATAGTGAAGATCATAAAAGTGACAATGATAATGAAAGTGAAAATTTTGACATATCTACGACGATTATGAAGATGATGGTAAACAACTGTCAATGGGTCAACCGAGTAAGAACAAACAGCAATGACATGATACTAATGATAGAAACAACAGTGATGATCACAATAGTGTTTATAGTTGACCATGATAACGCGTTAACCAACGCAAGGTTGAAAATATCATTTCAGCTGCAACAACAATAAAATCAAGTTTAACCACAGCAGAATCCGCTTAAAATAGCCGAACTCTTATAATTGCTTTCTCTTTCAGTGTTTTTTGAGTTGCAATCATTTGGAGCTAGTCTTGTTAAGCTAAAAAACACTGCCACAGGTCGTTTTCTCACGATGAAGAAGAACGGGAGCCTCAGGGGTCAGGTGGGTTATAGTCTGACAATGACTGTACTTAAAACCTCTAGTTACAACTATATGTTTTCACTGAATAAACTAACTAATTATATAAATACACAAACTCATATGCGTAATTGGATGTATCTATTGAATGTTTAAAGAAAGTAAGCTCGTCCGACAGTCGGTCTGTCCTTCGATTCTATCTATCTATAATGTCTGATTGTCTGTCTGTTAGTCTGCTCGCCCGCCTGACTGTCTGTCTAGCTCTGTTTAAACTAGTTAAAGTTATAACTAGTTCTAATACGGCATGTTTTGTAATTGTATTGTAACTACCAGTACGTTATCTTTTTAAACTGTCATCACACGCAGTTCTTTCTAAAGTTATTTGTTTAATCTTGAAAAAACAACATTTTCTCTTCTCTATATTGCAGTGGAACGGTAAAACACTTGAAACTCTGTTCAAGGAATTTCACGAGGAAAACGCATTTCTCTCATATGCGTCTCATCGTTACTTCAAACGCGAACCGCACGATATGTTAGTTGGGCTGAAAAAGAGCGGTCACGTGAAAAGAGCAACAAAAACACGTCCAGGCCAGACTGCAACACAGTTTGTAGTAATAAAACTATAACAGTACTGGAACAGTTGTTTAAAATTGAAAGAATCGCTAAGGAACGTTCAAAACGTAGGCTTAACCAAAATTTCGCAAAAAAAGTTTCCTTCTTTAATTTCTGATTAAATATTTTTCGCTCGTTTTTTGATAACTTACTGTTGAAAAGAATACATCCATTCGAGTATTTTTTCCTTTTCATTTAGCTATGGTACCCTACATGGTTAACTACGTTTTGAATATCTTTAAAGATTAGGATTTTCAGATATGTAAAATGACAAGTATTCGCTGAGAAAATGTTTCAAAAACATTAGATCAGTATACGCCAAGCGTGGAGGCCGCTTAGTTTTATATAACACGAAGTCGTGGCTTCAAACTGAAAGATATAAAGGAAATAGCTGCAAGCTAGCAATTCCTCGACAAAAAAAGCAACATTTGCGAAAAATTCTCGTTAACAAAGGTTGGCTTTTTTCTATAAACTAGTGAATATCATGCATGCATATTATTTTTTATTGGAAAACAAAAAACAACTCGCTATTTTTCTATTTATATGTGTAGAAAATGATAGTATTTTTTCTGATAGCTCTTCATTTTATCCAAGGGCTATAAAAATCATACAGAATTTCTTAAGCATTTTATTTATAAGATAGTATTTATATAATTTAAAATGCAGGCTCTGTAGTGGCTGCGCCCAAGGAGGGAGGGGACGGGGTAACCTATATACACTTTTTTACCAGACAGTTAGATGGCTCAACGATTGTTTGTATAATAAAATGCAACGAGTCACTTAAGTTGTTCTCCTGATGTAGATATTTCGGAAATAAAGTTATTAGATAAAGATGCAGTTTATTTATTTGTGTTTTTGTCCTTTGCTCATATCTATCTCTGCGAAGCTAAATTTTGCATAAAACAAATTTTTACGATAACACACGAATTCTTAACGCGGAATTATAAAGTGCAACAACAAAATAATTGTTGTACCACAGATAGCCAACGCAAAAAATCATACCAGTGACTGCATGAAAGAACAGCAAAATCGCTTAAAATGCCTAAAAAATCAGCTACAAAGGATCATGCAACAGACTACCAAAAACAACATCAGAGCAAGGTTAGCTATGTTTTATTGATTCAATACAAATGCTCTATTTCTAAGCCCACACTGATTTTTTTCATGGAGTGCATGATTGTACATGATGGTACTCATTTGAGCTCTGCGTATATTAACAATATACGTTCATCAAGTCCCGCCACCATTTTGATCATTGGAGGAGTTACACGCTGCAATTATTCAAAACCAGGGCCCGGTTCCTCAAAACCCAATTTGTGTTACCCAGGATTAATTTTTTAATCTATGTTTCTTCTTTCTCAATGCCTTCTATAGCTTGCTTTGGGCTGGAATTTTAGATTTAACATTT
>JAPEIX020087194.1:0-10603 GCA_026122405.2 Zoanthus sansibaricus | reverse complement strand
GAGAACATTTCCAAGAACAATTTCTGACCCTAAAAGGTGCGGAGATGGTCGTGAGCCGTTCGTAGACCCTAAAAGGTGCGCAGGATACAAATTTCAGACCCTAAAAGTATCGTCGAGCACCCCTACCCACTTTTCAGGGAAGTATCCCCCCGGGATAACAAGTTTAACATCAAGTTAACAAGGGAGCTGAATTTACCACAAATAGACTGGATTCCCAAGATTTATAAGAAACCATACAAATGGCTAGGTTTATTGCTGGTTCTAGTTTATGTACTACCTATGTTAATTACAGTTTTACAAATCGATACGTTTTACATCGTAGTGAAAAAACAATTAACTGAGATTTCGAACTCGAGTCCTTCCTAAGTTAAAAGTTTTTCTTTTCACTTCGGTGTAAAACTTAACTATTAGTAAAACTGTTTCTGTAAAAACATCGCCACGGCATTCCATTTATGACATTTAAATTCATAATATCATGCATTAAGCTTATTTCAAGTCACAGTATTAGTGGATGTGAAACCATAGATAGATCAGGTGTTAATACTAATTGATGTGTCGATCAATACTAAACTTCAACACCCCGGGCATTTCACAGCAGTTTTTTCGCGGTGGCCAGGAATTTAACGTTAAGAAGTGCCCAGGGTTCGGGATTTGTACAAAATTGAGGGAGTCGGCCGGACATTTGGATAAACTACGAAATTTTAAATTGCATCTATTCGTTTTCCTATGATGAATTTATGTGTCTTTTGTCTTTAAATTTGCTTAGTATTTAAATATATACTTATCGTCCTCTTCATTGCTATCATTACCATCACCCCGCTCACTATCCTGACCAACATTATCATCATACACGTCCAACATACGAAAGTTCGGGGCCAAGTTGTTCAAAGAAGATTACCATTATATACCCCACGGTTAAATTTCTGTTGTTTGTATCGTTAAAAATTATTAGTAGAAACAATCAAAACGTTGACACTGGCTAAAATATATATTTGGACGTTTCGGCTATTACTGTTGCCTTCTTTAGCAAAGATGGAAACCTGATTCAATTGTAATACCATGCCCTGCTTAGTACGAGTTATAAGGTACAAATTAAATCTCAAAGGAATTTTACTTGTGACAATTCATGTGGTACTTTTAAATTTTAGGAATAAAAATTTAATTCCCTGGACCCCGTTCGCACCTTCGGCGCTTGCGCATTGGCAGCCTGCGCTTTTGGTTTTAGTTCGGCCAAGTCGGGTCCCTCAAAACATTTTTCCTGGCTACGGCAATCTACAAAATTGACACCGCTATACACTTCATGAGGGCCATACTAGAGCTGGGTCCTTTTCCACAGGCTGCAGGTTGGTCAAGATCACTAAAATATTTTTATGTGCTAAACATTTCGTACCAAGGATTTTTCTTGATTTCGTTTTAATTACCGCAAGAGATAATAACAAAAATATTTCAAGTTAATAATAATTTATTAGATTACTTCACTTAGAATAATAGTCTTGGATTTGTGCAAGTTAAAATACTTCGAGTCTGTTTGGCATCAACTTCCCCGAGTTCTCGTTTTGCCTTTTCTTCCTCGTGTACTTCAATATACAGAACAACACTAGTTATTGTCAGGCAGCAGCAGCACGATCACCCATCCTTTCTTACTTGTTCTCACATTATAGATATCTGAATTAACAGACATAACTAGAACGCTACTGAAAATTACTGTTCATCAGCAGGATACCTCTAAACTGTGTGCAATTCTACAACTGGTTTTGGCTCCATTATAACTTCCCATTCACAATTGCACTTTAGTTAAACAAAACAGAAATGAAAATCAAATCTACCATATATGTGTGATATGTGCTACAATGATTAGTTGTCTGCTATGCGATATGTTTTCAAGGACCTGTCGCATTACATCCAACAGTTGAATTAACTTTGTCTTTAAATTGTTCTGTTTAACAAAAAAAAGCAGTTAGCTGTTTTGTTATTGTTAACGAGTAGTTAAAACAGCACAAGTGTTACGATTTTCGTGTTAGAAACATATTCCGCACAGAGTTAATTTGCAGCATGGCGGTGAAAAACCCCAAATCCTTCTTAATTTAATTTTTGTTGCTAAAGAGGAGTTCAATTCAAGCATTCATAAATCGGCGTATTAGATAAAAGTTCAGTTTGTCCACCTTGATTTTAATTTCAGTAGGAGTTTTAACTCTCGACCAATCACAACTGCGAACGCTAATCGAGTTTTCTCCTCGTAATTAGAACTTCTTAATTGCATATCGTTTTTTCCCTTAAACCATAATTAAATTATTCAAATTTTGTTGTACTCATGAGAAAACACGTTTGAGTGTTATTAGATCTCAAATATTAAACTCGGCCTGGGTAAATGTCACAAAATAGAGAGCACGCAACAATTATTTAAAGAAATTAGTATGAGAAGAAGTTTTATATAACTAAGTAAAGAGTACATACAGGTGCCAAACGGGTTTTTCAACCCAAATATGGTAAATGCGTTCCCCACCAGATGGTTCAGTATTTCGCTGTAATTGATTCAGCAATTAGCTCATTGATAAATTTCTTAATGCGACTAATACCTTGCTAATCCCCTCTTAACGTCTGAGGCCATCCATCCCATTATACGGCTAATAATCACAGTAGCGCACAACAAAGAGCCCGCCAGCGGCCAATCAGAGATTTATCAACGCCTTTATTTCAATTCTTTCATCAGTTATCACTTGATCCCTTGTAAAGCACTCGGGATGCTGTTAACACAAACAAGCCAACTGATTCAATTATTAACGTGGCGGTCAAACCACCCAGGGCCTCATTTTAAACAAATTAGTCCCTGACTCGTTACCCTGAGTTTCAGTCAAGTTCCCAAACTAAGCATTTAATTTCTCTTATCTGTATAACAGCACTACGCTGGACAATCTATTACTGTACTTGCTGCTAAGCATAAAAAAAAAACTCAAAATAGAAATAAGAATAAAAATAAAGAAAGTAAAAGTGTGGGTTTAAAATTCTGCTCTGCAAATATATTCCCATAAGTCCACATTTCGGCTAAAACACTGTTTCTAAAAAAATATTCTTTCTTACTTTTGGCTAACTAAAATTAATAACATTTGGAAGAAACACTCAGCTCCATCCTGTTCTATTTGATAATACCGTAAGTTTTGATCTAGATTTCAGTTGGAAGATCTTCCGGACTCTATTACCGCTTGATGTTCTCTCGCTTTCAATCTCAGAGTTGCTATACTCGAAGTCCGACGCTCCGCTGTATCCGTCTTTTCTGACGGTGGCGAAGAACAAGACGCGAGTCCGTTGGGTGAAAGCTTCAGTGCAGCCGAAGACTTGAACACGGAGCAGAGTGGGGAGAGAAAGGGTGAAGGAAGCATGGCACAGTGCTCTGACTGATGGTAAAACGGAGAACAGAACTGCGCGGGAAGAGGTGCCGAAGAATGAAGAGGAAGACGCAATGATGGAAAAGCCGCACCGTGCTGACTGATACTCGGTGGCAGTACAGTCCACTGCGCGTCAGCTACTTTAGTAGCGAAATCAATGGAGTAGCCGCCGGTTGACAATGGCGGTGGCACCAAACTATTAGCTAAACCGAGAGGAGCATGTAGTCTCACCCCTTGAGCTTTCTCTCGCTTGCGCCACTTAGCTCTTCGGTTTTGAAACCACACCTGTCAAGAAACGTTTACTGTCAAATTGATTGCTTTTATTCTTAGAGAAATAAAGAGTTTGGACGAATGCAATCTGTACCACACCGATCTTTTGTTCGATATTATTTTGACAAACGTTTCGACTCACTGCAAGCTTAATTAAATAATATAAGAATCCGGTTTTGAAATAATAGAACATGGAAATGTTATTGCTGTCATGAATGAAGTTTATAAACTGTCTTTTTAAATCAAAAACAACACGCATATTTTCATTAAAATTGTATGATTATGAATGTTTGTGTTGATCGGCTTCTGTAAAAGTCTCGAGAACTTATTTGAAGCTACGGGATTTTCTTAACTCTATTTTATTTTAATCTTTTCATTCAAGACAATAAAAGTTTAGTAAAGGAAGAGTAAATTATACTTGCTATACATGTAGGAGAAACTTCGGTTTTGTCACCGGTTTACAAGCGATCAGTTTATCTGTGTAAGGGAACTTAAAAAACCAGAAAGTTTAGCACTACGTCAACTGGAAAATCGCTTAGTTGTTTTAATTGCACGCTCTGCGGAGCGTATCTCTTTTAAAACACAAACATTGCTTTCACGGGAGTTTTTCTTTATTTTTTGAGACGAATTTGTACAAATTATCACGAAATTGTATTATACTATAGGTAATAACTTTCATTTTGCAAATCCGTTCTTAAGTAGATCACTTATCTTAGATAAGAGTCAAAAACACCAGCTGACGACTTGAGGTAAAGTGGAATCTTGTTTTTTCTTATCTGTTGCCGTATAGCTTGCCTCTTTCAATCGACATCGAACAACTTAATTGTAAAAAAGGAAAGAATTAAGTGGATAAATTGAACGAATAGAGTTGATTACCAGGTCAAAATTATCCGATTATCGCCTTTCCTTTAAGCTTGTGTTAATCAGTTTATAGTAAATGCTAATGTAGAATAACTTCATCCTAGTTAAATTGAGACTGAATAAGTAAGAACAAATTACAAAATTTAAAGATTTTGAATAGAATGAGTGTATGGCCAGCTAAGAACTTTACTCTTCATCAAGTCCACAAGAACAAATTATTAAGTAAATAAATATTTTGGTATTTTGTCCCACATATTGTACCGACCTGTACACGAGCCTCGGTCAGATCAATTTTCATAGCAAGAGCCTCGCGCGTGAACACGTCTGGATAATGAGTCTTGGCAAAGGCTCGCTCTAGTTCTTCAAGCTGATAACTCGTGAATGTTGTTCTGTATCGACGCTGTTTTCGTTTGTTTGTTGCCTCTTCGTCTAACTCTTCGTTTCTCGTTCTTTCTTCGGCAGAAGTTTCTTGCGTTTCTTCGGCAATTTTTTCCGATTTCGATTCTTTTTCGTTTCCTTTGGGAAGATAAAATTAGCGTCAACAAGCTGTTTAGGTACACCATGAAACGTCTCGTTAAAACATATTAATATGTATTAAAATGATTTGAGTTTAATGCTTGTAGAATAATTAAATTTCCAGCCCCTGTTTCCTTCACTCAAAGATCCTGATTCGGCGGCGGTAAGCAATACTGGTCTCTTAATAATCAGCGTGTCTTCATATTTGTACTGTCTATAGCTGAACAATGAATGCAGAAACACAAGTTTGTTGTTAATGTTAACTGAAAATGGAGAACTTAACTGTTTTGTCGTGTTCAAGATCTGTCTTATGGGATATACGCGAATATCAGAAATTGATCAGTTATTCGGTGAATGCAACAAAATTACTACAAGGAGAAAATTATTTCCTCTAAAAACCGCTGGACATAGTGAGCGCTTACTGACAAACGAAAACACAACTTTACAGAAATAAAACTTTTACAATATGGTAATCAAGTTTGTTAAAAAAAACTTGAACTGGTTAGTAAAACAAGCCAAAACAAAACATACGATTTACCTTTAAGATCAATTTTTTCCATCACTCCTTCTGATATAACTGTGGTTTTAACGTTGTAATCATGTTCCCGCTTCTCCCCATTCAGCTTGTCTTTCCCCGAGGCGAAACCTAACAAGCCATCGATACTGTATGGACACGGGCCAGTTGAACGCACCACTGGGTCGCTTTTCAATGCTTCACGCTCGTTACAACCAAGTACAACGTTGTTTTCGGTTTCCATTCTCAACAGTTCCTAAATAAAATTATCACAAAAGAGAACTCACATTTTAATAAAGAGCTGATATTAAACATGCGATGCAATTGGCCAGTTTCATGATCAACTGATAATGAAATTAACAGAGTGATAAAAGTTCATCAGGACGATTCGTGATACAGCTTGCACATCCTTTACATTTGTAATTACCGTAATCTTGTTTGATCAACCAGCCGACAATAAGGTGAAAACATTCTTGTTATTTCCTTAGTCTTCACTTATATTCATACTTGGCAATATTAGCACCGATTAAAACATTTTACAACAACAAAATACCCGCAAGGTTTGAAACAAACTACCATTATCAACAGCAAACAAGTGTTGACCTACCTCTTCTAAATGTTGGTGAATGAGATTGCCTGCTGGGGTTTCCTAGATCACTAGTCAGAATCAACTCATTGAGTAACGATGTACTTTGGTGAACAAGATGACTGGGATTCGATCAAGCATAACACCGACCACTCGAACCACTAGTGCGAGGTCAAGTGTGCCAAACAAAACGCCCTCTAATAGGGCAGAGTTTGACTAGATCGCACTTTGTCAAGCTTTTTCAATTCTGACAGCATTAAACCAGCTATTATGAATTCTATCGCACGCTTTGATGGCTAATCTCTGAATATTCCCTTCTAATAAACTTAAATTAAAACCCTATTGAACTGTAAATAGGCTCAACCAGCTGATCTGGCCATCTGCCGCCAACAAAGACCTTCCGAGACTCGAATATTGGAAATTTGGACCCATTTCAACATTTTGATTGGGTTAATTAAGCACAGTTTGTGCCGTTAATTATTTAATTAATAGCGTTTATCTCTAGTCGATACAAGTTTGCGCGTGAACCAATCAGCAAAGCCAGTATTTCGGCAAGTGGAGGCGGGCGAATGAGGCAAATTACACATTAACACATTTCTCTTATGATATGTTTACACAAAGTGATAATCCTTTGCTTTCCTGATTACCATAATAAAAGGTGGTCTTTCCATCATTAACCATACCACTTTAATTAAACTAATGGCGCAATGACATCGCTTCACAAGTGCTCTTCACTTTTGGTACAAGACGCAAAGCAATCCCTTCTTCAAATTCTTGTTCTTTGCGGCCGCCAAGTAGTCGCTAAAGTGAACAAAGAGCTTCCAATCACGACAATTAGTGTGTTGTTAGATAGAACGTAAACACAAAATGAAAACAAACAACTACAACAAAAGAGTCGGCAAAGTAATTGTAAAATTGTATGGAAGATCGTAGACTGATAAGTATATAACGTAAAAACTCACAAGACAAACGTGTTGCGTTTTGCCACAAAAACAAAGCCAAGCTGGACGGTACTCCTTTGTTTTTTGTTAAAATAGTTCATGGAGTTCTTGAGAAGATGTCAAAAGTTCAATATGATTTTGCCCGGCAGGTTTTATTGTTTCATGCAAAACCGCCGCTAAATCGTTTTGTCCACAAACCGATACACCGCCAAAAAAGTTATTGGTTGATTTAATAAGTAGCTACTTTAACTTCGAAACGCCAATTAATCCTTTATTAGAATGATGAACGTATAATTTGCTACAATCAAAAACAAAAATTGATGAAGAAATGATTCCTGAATGCGCGCCGCACGGAAGTCCAAATAGAGAGAATTCGTGGCCCAAAAACACCATGTTGGAACTCAATGAAATTATACACAGCTATGTCACTAGCTGACAGTAAAACCTAACAATTTAAATGTGCCAGTGCATGTCGTATTGACGATGTTGATATGCCAGACAGTATAAACTCTAAAATATCTTCATTTTTTGTCAGGTTCTTGGTCAATGTTACCTGCCGCGACTCTATAATAAGAAGAACAGGTCATTGTTTAACAAACGTAAAAATGAGTGAAAATGAAAAGCTACCCCGTTGATCCGTTTGTTTGGACAAAAAATACATCTTCGTAGATTATAAGAAATTAACCGGAATAACTTTCCTTTTTTCTCTTGCACCCAAACCTTGATTATTTTTAATAAACCGGCTTGAATAAAATGTCTGTTTCTTTATAAGGAAATAAATCAAAAATTCTAAACAAATACAAGGAGAAACGAAACAACTTACCATACCTTTTACAAATAACACCAACACGATAGACTCGTACTAATTACTTTCATTCGTACACATAACCCACAAAACAACAGCTCTGTACTTCCAGCAATGCCGTTTAACTGTTGCTGCTTTAAAACTTAGTGAGAGTTTAATCAAGCAATTTTGAACGCTGGCCATTTCAGTCCTAAGCAGTTTTAGAATACATGACTACTGTTTAAGCATTTTGTAGATCTGAAATCTCACAAATAATATCGGGCACGACTGATTGCAACTATTGTTCAAACGACCAACGTTCGTCGTTTTACAACTAATTTATCCACTACTCTACATAGATGGAATTGATCTTTTCAGTTATTTTGCACGGATTGATCATACGTAGACTCTAATACCATAACAAAACAAAACATGACTTCTTCCTTCTCGTCTTACTTTATTAGCATGCTCTTGTCAAAACCAAAACATCGTTTTTTTAAAAGCTCCATTACGATGATTTGTTTAACGGCTTGATTTATCAAGTGAATTACAGTGATAAAAACTACTCGGTCAAATCCATAACGGTTTCTGTAAGTTTGTTAAGATTTTCGGCCGTTAAAATTAAAAACAGTTTCCTTGTCTCTCTCTTATACAGTAATATAAGCTCACTAAAAAGCGTTCAGACGATAAAAATATTTAGCAGCTGTTTGTCTTGACTCGGCGATTACACTGCAGTACTTCTCCTTGCTATACAACCACTGGCTGGTTAAAACTGTTACTGACAGTTTCCAAGTAGTGTCACTATACGCTATCTAAAAGTGGACCTCTCTTACTGTCACAATATATACAACTAACCACGAATGTGGCGCACGTAATAAGTCAATCTTCATTTGTTCATTGTCCATATTTTCAACCGGTACCAGATTTCAAAGAAAACTTGTATCGTACTTGTAATTTATACAAAACTGTTCCACTGAAAAATGTCCGAGCGTGGAATTGAGTGGAAGTTAGGGCTCAGTTAAACGGTGCAAAAAAAATCATTAGCAAGTATAATGTAAATGAAATTCTAGTCTGAACAATGTTGATTCTGTTATTGCTCGTGCAACAAATTGTTCTCTAACTCGTATAAGAACAAGAGATCCCAGCCATTTACACAGATAAAAAGTCTCTTGTTAACACTGAAGATTCAGGTTCAGATTTGTGACAATAAAAATACGACACAGCTGCTGTTGTTGCACGATTACTTAGTTCTGTGTATTCGTGAAATGTCCACTACTTCAGTTTATTAGCGCTCATTCCAAGATTCTCTCATTTTTTCGTACGCTCGTTTGATGTGCAGGAAGCTCCGTCATTATAGGGTATTTGATATCTCTCGTAGTACAGCAGTCACTCAACTCGTAGGTTCAGTCAAACGGGGCCGAAATAACTCTCGCTGTCCTCTCGTCGTGTAGTTGTCGTTCTTGTTGTGTTTAGGTGAATTTGAAACCTTCTGCAGGTACGGTGTCCTTCGCGGTGAATCCGTAACGACCATCCACTTCCTGGGGGGCCACCTCTTCACACACGTTATCAGACTGGCAACAGAAACGAAATACTCAATATAATTGAAACAGTAATACAACGTGGAAAAGAGCAATAAATTATATTTTACATATATACAAATAATATTCAGTTATACTTCTCCGCAAGTCATTGCCTTCTCACCAAAAGATCAGAAAAACGATTCATTTTCACAAAACCTCAATACTTGTGAGTGAAGCAAGTGTACTCACGAAATAGAAAATCATTTTGTAAGGTTTTTCATAATTTAAAAAATGACGATCTAATACTATTATTATCTTCAACAATGAGTAAAACTTTGTATCAAGATGTAAACAACGAGGTTATGAATGATTTGAAATAAAAACTTTTCAGGCTTCAACGGGCTTTGAACCCACAACCTCCGCGATACCAGTGCAGCACTCGAACCAACCGAAAATATAAAGCCACATTTGAAAGAGCAGGTCATTTAATAGCGGGTCCATCAATGAGACCATTTCAAGATCCAAAACTGTTACTGAGTGACTTTGTACCGTGGCCTGGTGTAAAATGATCGTCGCGTCTGTGTACGAAATTTCAGCAATTGCTAAAGAGAAACTGTCAGAAAACTGCCCTTCCTAATCGACGTGCCACACAAACGATGCAAATACAGTGAAAGTGAATGTTGTTTTTCATCCAGATTCAGTTCAGGTGAGGAAATGTTTAAACCTTTTTCTGGAATTTTGGCCTTAATTACAGTAGGAAACATTATGAAATGAAATAGCAGTAGCAATATTGAAGACCCTACTAGATTTGATATACAAAAAGAACCTGTTGACACGTGCACGATTGAAAGCTGTCTTGACAGACTGTGTTTAAAACGCGCTTATTTACAACATGATTTTAGCGACAGAGCAATTACAAAGACAGGTGCCCTATATAAAAGACTATAGTTTGTAGTCACGAGAACGGATACAAACTGCACACGTATGAACCTCATAAAACAGGGCTCCCTGTGAAGAGGAAAAAAGCAGACAAAACTGAGCTGTTTCAGACAAAACAGAATGGAAAGACGAAGAACAGACCAACTTGATTTGCAATAACTGGATGTTTACGCACAGACAACCCAAGCTTAGTGAGCGTGGGAAAATTCAGCAGTAACGACATTTTCAAATTTTTATAAGACTTTGTATGAGAAATTCTAATTTTTGCCGTCGATCGTAAAGAATCAAT
>JAPEIX020087163.1:0-10604 GCA_026122405.2 Zoanthus sansibaricus | reverse complement strand
CTCGACAATCTTAGCAGATTTGGTGAACACACTTTGTAAATAGGTGTAAAACAGCGAAATAAGCGCATTTCCAGCTTCAGTCACTAAAATAATTTCCTTGAAATGTTGTACCATTTGACATCACTTACATGTTATTAAAATGTTAAAACACAAACTAAAATTGACGCTCGTGCATGTGAAATGTAAAAATATCAAACTTATTTTTTGTATATTTTTTTTCAGGACAGAAAAAGGTTTATGATTTGAGAAGTTTAACTCAAGAAGATTGAATTCAAGGTGCTCAAAAATAAGATACAAGAAGTGGCCAAGTGCAACTGTCTTCAGACATGGACTCGGCAAATGTGAGTGGAATAGTTTGTTCGGGAGGCAAACTTGAGCAGTGGGCAATAATTACAATTTCTGTTTTAACTGCAGCGTTCAGTCTTGGTGCGATAGCAGGCAATACATTTGTGTTAATCGCCATCTATCGTTCTCCCCAACTTCAAATTGTATCAAATTTCTTTCTCGCTTCTCTAGCAATGGCGGATCTCTTCGTAGGGATGGTAATCGATCCAGTATTGATCGCTAAAACTATTAAAAACATCAACTCTTTTGACAAACACTGGTTGGCCGTAACAGCAGTGGTGTTGTCCCTTCAGAGTATCACTGCTACAGTATATAATCTTTGTATTGTGAGTATAGACAGGTACTTTGCCGTCACTTATGTGTTCAAATATGCAGAGATCGTCACACCCCGACGCTGTGTTCTGGCCATCGCAACTGTCTGGGCGTTATCTATTTCCTTTGGCTTTTCCAGGTTTTTTGTCAAAGACGACAAGGATCTGCCTGTTCTATGGAGTATTGCCTCTGTTATCACATTTATCATTCCTTTTTGCGTGATCGCCTTTTGTTACTTCAAAATCTTCAGAGTTGCCAAAACGCAAAGCCGTCGCATTGTTGCTACCAACACGGCGTTTGCCAGTCAGCAGTGGAGGCAAAGTAAGAGAGATCGCAAGGCTGCATATACAGTTGCAATTATTATCGGAATCTTTCTAGCATTTTTCTTTCCTAATCTTGTTATCTCCAGCTTGCAAAATAGCGTACAGGATGAATGTTACAAACAAAAGTTAGATTACTATTATTTTTGGTTTACGATATTAAACTTTGGAGGCTCTGCACTCAACCCGTGGATCTATGGGTTAAGAAATCAAGACTTGCGGTACACGTTTAGAAAAATGCTTGGATTTAGTAAGTCAAATTCTAACGTCGAATCGTGGTCACATACAAAGAGGTTTAGTGATGGAATTAGTGATAGAAAAATATCTAAACAATCTCATACTGGCACGGGAGTAGTTGTGCAAGATCTCTGACAACTTAAGTTAACCCCTTTTGGGCTGCATTCCCAAACAACCCGACTCTTGGAAAACACATCGTCGGCGGCGGCGCCGCGTCGCAGACGGGGTTGTTAAATTGTATATCCTGAATTGTTTCTGATTAGCCTATAATCCTCTTGTTTTAGACTGCCATATTTTATTTTTCTACCTAAGTTTAGGATGAAAATGTTCTTGTGCCTACTAACAAGAGTTAATAGGATTATGTCGTTATTCATACACGATGTTGATTTAATTTTGAAGCCATATCGCAGTAAATATACTCTGGTGTATAACACGCCTAATTGGTATTATAAATTTTCAAATCTGTAACAAACAATTCAGACTTAGATTCGTTCAAAAATATTCTTAAAACTTATCTCAATCGCATTCTGCCTATAATTAACAATTAGACCTCCAGGACGAATGGACAACGAGTCAATATCCCATGAGGCCGTAAGCCAAATGGGCTATTCAAACTGGTAGTCCATAAGCCCGAGAGGTCTAATTGTTTTAGGGAGAACACTTGAGAAGTGTTCTCAAATTATATATGGTACATTCAAAAATCGTGTCACAAGGAATAAACAATGTGTATAATATGAATGTAATGAGAATTGTTATAATGATATAAATGTAACATCTTTTTACTCCAATCTTGAGTCTTGGACCTAAACGTTGCTAAAAAAAGCTCAAAGCAAAATTCTTTAGGAGCCAAGTGGCCCTTGGAACCGGTGTTTATCTACAGATCTGTAGTGCTCGGTGGATAAGTTTTACTCCTCTGTACGGGACAAAGACGCATATTTTAAAAATAAATAGCTGGAATGATAGTCTGGTTGTGTTGAATGGTGCTGAGCTTAGAGATGTTGAGTCTTTTGTGTTCGTAAGCAGTACATTGAATAAGATATGTGGATCACATGAGGATATTGATCCAAAGTTTCAGAAGGCACAGGTTACTTTTAGTAAGTTGAAGCTGATTTGAAGATTCCAAATCTATAGGCTGAAAACAAAAATGAGGCTATATGAGAGCATAGTGAAGTCCACATTGCGGTATGGCTGTGAGTGTTGGAAACTTAATAAGGCAGATGAGAAGAAGCTCATGTCAGGGTCTTTCATATTCTACACATATTTTACCCAAACTTAGAAATGAAATTGTACTTGAAAGGTGCAGTCAGAAGGATATCTTATTAAGTAGCAGTGCAGAAGTGGAGATGGGTTGGGCACATCATGAGAAGAGAGTCAAATTATCTTACCAAACAGGCCATGAAATGGCATATGACTGGAAGGAGGTGGAGAGGATGGCCACCAGATACTTGGCATAGAGTGGCAAAGAATGAATTTGAAGCAGCATATCCTTACAACTTCAGTTGAGTTCAAAGACTAGTGCAAGACGTGCAAGTGGACGCCATGTGAAACATCAAGTTTCATCACGAATGATGAACAGGATACTAATCTATTGCATGTTAGCTCCCAGCAGATTCTAGTACTCATTTACCTACCCCCAAAAGGATGGAAAGCTGAGTTAGCTTAGACAATAATTTCAGCAAAGCCGAGGATTGAACCTGGATCTTGTCCACACTTGAGAAGGCAGAGATATTACCGACTGCACCAATCGTGTGTAAAACAAAAAAATTAAATTGGTCTGGCCTCATTATCATATTCACCAATTAATCATACCAACATCTTCTCATAAATCAAGTACCTCTCTAAAGCTGACTTTATCATCATGATCTTCATCCACTTCTTTAATCATTTGCTTAAGACCAATGTGCGTTTGAGGGGCCTGCAGTTTCTCCATCATATACTTCAACTCCATTAGATCCAGGTAGGAATTGTTGTCACTGTCATATCTAATTACCAAAGATCCATGCAATTGAGTAAGAAAATGTATCATGAATAACTTTGGAATTATTCAAGTAATTTTAAAACTCTTCTAGTTCTTCTTTTAAATAAATTATTATGTAGACAAGTCCTATAATAAATGGTGTCTGTGTACTTAATGGTGTGACTAAGCTAGGACATTAGATGGACAGCTATGAGTTGTTGAATGAAATCAACTGCACTTTAGAACACAACCTTTGATTAATATGCAAAATCTACATTTGCAGTTGTTCAAAATTGATAAATATTTGATTTTGATCTGTTCAGATCTTTATAACAGTACTAGCGATGATGGTGTTAATCTGAAAATGGCAGAGTTTTTAATTGTTTTATTAAAGGGGAACTGAACCCTAAAATCAAACTTTTTTTAATGAAATCCTTAAAGATGTGTTGACCATATTTAAAAGTTGTTTTTCACTTGTGTTGTGCTGATTTTCCGAGATATTCTAGTTTAAATGTATGTGTTTCAGTCTTTTGGGGTTGTTGAGCATGGGCACTTGTCAGCGGTAAACAAAGGTAATGTGACATAGGTTATGGGGAAGCGAGCGAGTGTTTTAGCTGTTTTTGTTGGCACAAGCTCACTAACACAGTTAAGTGCGAAAGTTAAAAAGTCTAAGTTGTGTGTGATGTCTGGCTTCAAAGTTGAACCTATATTGTTCGCTTTCCCCGCAAAAGAGCTTCCCCATATCTGACGTCATAGCCTATTTCTGAGCCGCCGGTTCAATGCGGCATGTAACGTGTTTTAAACTCGAATTTCTTGGAAAATCTGTGCATCACGAGGAAAAAAATGTTTAAGTATCATTTTCACACTTCTAAACATTTTGTTTGACAAAAGTCGATTTTAGGGTTCAGTTCTCCTTTAAATACAAATTAAACCACTGCAGAGTCAGACCCAGAAATTTTAAAAAGAGGGGGTTTAGTTTTCAAATTCTGAACCAACCACCAGAGTTTGAACTCCCTTAAAACGATTCTTGCCATGTATATATTCCTTCAAGTGGCTGTTATGAATATAAAATTATCTTAATCCACACATTATTTTAATCCACCCATTGGAATCAAAATACAATGTCTGCCTAAAATGAGTTAAAATGAAAAGTGTACATATGCACATGCATGGCTACAGAGTACAAGTTTACTGAAGTAAGCTGAAAAAGGTCATGCTCTTTGGCTTACAACACACAAATGTCAGACATAATTTAGAACGTCTTTCTGGACAAAGAGCAGCAGATCGAAGGATATTTAGCCACTTCATGGCTTAAGTCACAGGAATGAAGAATTCTCGAATTGACACTTCATACTGTAGTCCTTTGTCAGTGTAAAATTAATGAGAAACCTTCCTGTTTTCATTTGTCAAAAAATATAATAATGTCAAATGTTGTGACTGCACTGAAACTGACTGTATAAAATTCCACAACGTTTTGTTACAAAACCTTTAATAATTAGTTTCTCAAGTCAACTGTTCTTGTTCCAGCAGCAAATAGTGGCATGGCCACACATGCTTTCAATGTTTTTTAGGGGAAGTGCATAGCCAGCAAGCTGGGTCTTCTAACTTTTTGGGGAAAAGCTATAGAATCTGGGTGGAAATGGCAAGAACAGCCTGTATGAAACCTATTGTGTTTAGATTCTGATACATTGTAAAATATGACATTGCAACTTGATTGGTCTATATGTCGATAACACGACATATATCTGGAATACAACTGAAGTTGAAAAATTCAGATGAGAAGTTAGTGGAAAAAGTTACATTTTAATTTGATATTATTGAGATTCTGGGAGAATATGGGGTTCAAAATCAGGTTGAACACAGATCAAAAAGTTGCTGTTAGTTGCCTTTTGGATGGTGCCGCTGTTCTTGCCATTTTTCCAACTGGTTTCTGCGAAAGTCTTATTTTTCAGGCTTTTGTCATGGCTAAGAAAATGGAAAGCAATGATCATGCAATGGTTTTGGTTTATATGCCTCTGAACAGATAACTCAAGAGCTGCAAATATTAGAGGCAAATGGCCATGGGCTCAGAATGTTAACTGCTTGTTTGGCCAAATTCGACCAAATTTTGTTTGGTTGTCATAAGTGTGTTAGATGCATGACAAGTTCCTGAATGTGATATATGTAAGTCTCAATTTCCAAACTCTAGCCCCATCTTTCTTGTATGCAGCTGTTGCTGATGAAGGCAATGTTATCCAAATGTGATCAGGCAAAAGATAAAGTTATTGGGTTTTCGATGTTGTTTTTATAAGTAAAGTTAATGCCATTGAATAAATCATGTACATGCTTGTTGTATTCCTACAAAAAAAACTATGAATATATTCTAATTGCAAAGAAATAAATGTTGAATCTGCCACTGTCATGCCATAAATATTAAATGCTGTTAGTTTTTTTCATGGGAACAAGGATTTTTTTTTTACTTTAAAAGAGTGCAAATAGGGTTGTTTCAGTTTTAGCTTTTCTGTATGAGCTTTCAAATTAATTGTAGTAACACATGACAGCTGAACTTCTACCTCCAACACTTGCTGGTTGGTTTATATTTGACTAATTTGACAGCACATCAAGATTCCAATCTAAACACAATAATTATAAAATTATAGATTTCATGCCAGCCCACTACCATTCCTAAAAAAAGAAATTAGAAGGGCTAGCTCGTTGCCTTGGATTTCAAGCATCGAAAAAAACTTAATGATCTGTTAAATTAACTTGTGCTGAAGGCATCCAGATCTACATGCTTAAATTTGTGTCTACTGCACATATATAATGATGCGGGTAGACACTACAGCGAAAAAAAAGTTTGTTAATTAGCTACTCGATATATGCAATCACTAATCGATAAGTGATCCGTGATGCCGAGGGGAGTCGGTCAGGCCAATTTCAACCAATCACAAGTGAAATTGCATGAAGGACTCTTGTGCATTATAGTTTTAAGGTTCTGCAAACTTGTGTTTTCAACAAGGATGATCAAGTATTCTTTAGTCAAATCTATCAATGCAAAACAGACTTCTTGTTGCAATTTCCCCCACATAAAAGCAACATTCACCAAAATGGCAGTACACAACTGTATGCTTTGAACACCTTTTGTTTTATTAGAACCAGTCAATTTTGCCCAGGCTCATTGTTCTTGTAATAATTTTTTAGCTGCTTCAGCCTCAATTTGCGTGTTCTTCATTTGTTTTTATTTCTGTAAGCGGTTTGATATGATTAGAAATTAAAGCATTTTTCCTCTCTCACAGTCCTCGCCTACTCTACAGGCTAAAAGCTAAATCCTTTACGAGCCTAGTGGCTAATGGAGCCGGCGCTTATCTCCGGTTTCTGTAGTGTTAAGCAGATGAGAGTCTTTGACTCCCCCTGGATGGGACACTAATCCATCACCGTTTAGCTCCCAGCAAATGCTGGTACTCATTTACCTTCCCCGGAAGGATGGAAAGCTGAGTTGGCTTAGGCAGAAAAGAAGGTCACAGTTCGATCCCAGCATGGCTTAAAGGCTAGCTAAATCTTTTATGAGCCAGGTGGCCCGTTGATCCGGCGCTTATCTCCGATTTCTGTTATGTTGAGCAGATGAGACTCCCCCTGGATGGGACACTAATCCATCGCAGGTTAGCTCCCAGCAAATGCTGGTACTCATTTATGTACCCCAGAAGGATGGACAGCTGGGTTAGCTTAGGCAGGAAAGAAGGTCCGACAAGTGTTCAAATCGCAGCAGAGCCGGGATCGAACTGGGGACCTTGTGATCGGAAAGCAGAGATCTTACTACTGCACCAACCATACCAGCCCATGCATTTTATCTATGCTTGAGACCGATCCAGCAACAAAATTTCTTTTATACCTTGGTAGCAGACGTAGGAATTTGATGTTTATCTTTATATTTTAGCCAAAATTCAATGTGCTAACTAATATCAAGTATTGATCACATAATAGGAAGGGGACCTGGTGTATATGGACTGGAAACTTGAAAAGGACAATGAGAGCGGCCGGATTGTGTGTAAGTTTCGAGTTGTAAAAATTGATAGATAGGTAGTGTATTAAAAATGTTACATAGCTGTTGCAGGACTGATCTGCGTAATAAAACTATTTGCACACAATTGGATTTACATATATTAAATTTTTGAATACTACGAAAAAAAATTATAAAACTTAAATACAAATTCTTGCTAAAATTCATCAAGCTGGTGTCAACAGAATACTTTGCTCACATTATGGGAATAAAAGAGTTTCTGTCACTGTCGGTTTCGTAACGCGGCAAGAAACAGTTCCTCTGGCGCCTGAGCATATACTTTGAGTTGTTAATGGGTGGCAAGAGACTACTAAGCTTATAATTTGGGTCACTTGCAGTAGACAAGAACAACCGAGTACAAACGTTGGCACGTCTCTCCTTGAGGGTTGTGAGACCGAAATTGGCTATTCGTTCATCATATGAAAAGTTGGGAGCGAGAATCTTCGTTACACGTTTTTTCACACGCTCAAGTTCCTTGCTTAGATACTTTGAAAGTACGTGGTGGTAAACAGGCGCGCAGTATTCTAAAATGGGTCTTACGGTAAAAAAATAAAAATTCAACATGTCTTAAGTGGAAACGTTTGCATTTCTCGAAAAGATAACAAAAAAACAACCGTTTGTTGGCTTTCTTAATACACTCGAGTACATGATCGTTCCATTTGAGATTGTTTGAGATGTCTCTACACTTGCTTGGTTAAAATTTCCGAGGAATGTTAACTGACTGTATAACTGCCCCATTTCTACCACCTGAGCGACATTCATCATTACATTTAAGTAGAAAGTAAAAGTTTGTTAGCTGAATAATAATTATGTCGTGTGTATTATTACTGATTGGTCATTTTTGCTGTGATGTGATTGGCTGATAAACTCTGCGTATCAATGTTACATTTTTTTTGCAGCTATGAAACCAGAACAGGTGTACAATGCACACGATGGCCCAATCGCCACTCTTCATCGATCGCCGTTTTTTAAGGACATTGTGCTAACCGTCGGTGGTTGGACATTCGCCATTTGGAAAGAAGGAATCACGGTATTAGATAAAGAAATTTGCAGTTTTATTTATCATGTTATGAAAAAAAATAGAAAAGTTCTTGTATTGGTCTTTAATGAAAACAAAAATGAACATTATATGCGTATGTAAATTCATGGCGTTCACTACTCGTTGAATTCCTGAAAAACTCCTAGAATTTTCAAATTTTCCTCCAGGGCCCTGGAAAGCTGCTGTAAAAACAGATAATTTCCCTAAAATCCTGGGAAATTACCGTAATTTTAAGGAAAACTTCTCATCAGTTTTAAAAACAAACCAAAACCTGCAAAAGAATTGGTATTATGATTGTATTTTTTGTATTTTATGCAGACTTGTTTTCTGTTGCTGCGATTGTAGTAGAAATAACTTGATGTCGTTTTGTTTTTGCCAAGAGAGAATTTGAGGTTGGGTCCTGGAAATATAAATATTCGTAGTTACTCGTCATGTGTTTTGCCAGAGAGAGAGAGAGAGAATTTGGGGTTGGGTCCTGTAAATATAAATTTTTTACTCTTGAGAACTCCTGGAAAACTCCTGGAATTGTTATCATCAGTCAGTGAGCATCATGATATTGTATAATTTATTTCTACGTTTTGCATATAATGTAAAGGAGTTGACATAATTTGTTGAACACCTTTAACAAGTTATACGGCATGGTGCATGTGACTGTTACTGTAGTCGTGACCGAGTAATTTGACTCACTTGCTTTTCGTTAGGTTAGGTTAGCTGTTGGCATGGCTGATCATGAATAAGAATGTGACTGTTACCAGTGTGTTTCTTAAGGCTTGAGAAGTGGGGTACATTAAGAGAGAAAGCAAGTACACCTGGAGTGGGTACAAGGTCATCAAGCGTCATCTAGAAAGGTCTGGGGACGTCCCCAGAATTATTCTGAACTTTCGAGTTCTGGAAAATTATGCAATTTTAAGCATATGAGAAACCAGTTTCTTAAAACTTGCAGCCCTGAAGAAGAATACCAGGCTATCAACTCTTTGTAAGAGCATCAAGTCAAAACAGCACCTACTTCTATGCGAAACTCTTAATAACTGCCATTAGAATTATGGAGGGAATAACTTAATAACACATTACTGTTGTGACTTTAAAAAGTTGCAAGACTCCTTTGCTGGGGAAAGGCGGTACAGCCGTCGGGGAATGTCAGTACAATTTACCGGTGTACCGGCCTTAAGAAACACACTGTGTTACTATAGGTGTGACAAACTTGTTAAAACTCTCTTTGTCGTCAACCCGTCGGTGTTTCTACAGTAACAGTTTTATAAATTGATGAGTTGTACACCGCGGTAAGAAGAATTTCGGAACTGACGTTTTGGAGTGACGAAAGACTACAGTCCGAACGTCAGTTCCAAAATCTTCTCACTGCTGTGTTCAACTTATACATTTTTCAAACTGTATTTGTCGTTATGTTAGGTTAATTGTGGTCATACTGCATGGAAAACCATACGTATAACTACTACTGTTATTGTGACTAAGTTGTTAAAGCCTTTTAATTGTGGTTGGGTCACGTTATCTGTTGCCATTTCTAGCTATACATATGACTGTTACTGTGCATGGCAATAACTGATTCAGGTTGGCCCTGTTTAACAAAATAAAAAGAGATTTATACAAGACTGCCTCATGATTTATGATCATGTACCGTATATTGGCACTTCATTAAGTGAATACAAATTCTGCCCGCAGAGTGGACCGCTATTACAGTCAGCAAGTCACGTGGTGAGGCTTAGTAAGGGCCGGTGGAGTCCCTCCAGACCAGGTAGGTTTTACAGCACTCGTTCTACTCCTTTAATGTTTTAAGGGCAACTTTTAGAACTGCAGCTAGAACTGCTGGGGCGACCGTGGTTGGCGCAGCTGGTAAGATTACTGCCTTCTGACAACAAGGAACCGAGTTCGATTCCTGGCTCTCCTCTCTACCCTAAATTTTGGTGGATAGTGAAGGAGTTGAAAGACGTATTTGAGTTAGAAGAATTTTGGGGATGAAAGCCAAACGGTCCCTCCAGACCATGCAAAAGTGCAACTTTCGTTAGGGGACGGTTTGGCGGTTTTCTATAAAATATTAACCTCAAAATTAATTTTCATACTTCACTAAAATTCCCCCAAACTCAAGTTTCTCCTAAAAAAAACTACATTTACAAAACCTATCTCCTCCCTCAACTAGACCTTATTCATAAATGGCGGCGGTTTAATATTCTTTTGTCTTCATTCAAATTAGCCCTACTAGCCTCGTTCTTGAGTTAAAATGTCAAAAGAATATGTTACTAAAAACGAGGTCTATATCATTCAAAAAATCTCAAAATGTTCAAGTGGCTTCCTTTTTATTCAATCTGTGATGTGATTATCGGATTTTTCATATTTCAAAATAAT
>JAPEIX020087140.1:0-10605 GCA_026122405.2 Zoanthus sansibaricus | reverse complement strand
TGGTTCAATTTATTTTGATCCAGTGCAATATTTCTTGCACTGGTACAAGTTGTCTTGAACTGGTACAAACCAGTTTGTTTTTTTCAAACCAGTTTATTTTTCTCATATCCGTCTCAGAACAATAACTAGTGATACCTAGAAACATTGTTATGCTAGCAATGGTTGCTTGCGTGGTCAAGTGGAGATGAAGTAGGACTAAAGATCCAAACAAATTCAAAAGTCAGTTTTTCAAATCTTGGTGTGTTCCAAATTTAAAAAAAAAGAAAAAAGATGTTTAAGTATAAGATGGTAAGAACAAGAAGAAAATAAAAGGAGAAAAAAAATAGTAGAAAAAAATAGAAGAAAAAAAAGGAGAGAAAAGTAGATAGTAGTTGTGGGTGGGTGAGTGAGAAGGTGAAGGTTATTTAAAATATTCCGTTCCTTTAATACCCCTCTAAAAAGCCCTGTTTTATTTGACTACCAAAAATAAAATCCCTTTTAGAATGTCAGATTGTACCAGTTTAAGACAACTTGTACCAGAGCAAGAGAAATTGTACTGCTTTAAGAAAGACTGAACCAGTTCAAAATCATATTAAACCTGAACTACAACGTAAACATCTCAATAAACTTCAGAGTCATAATCTACTGAGTTCTCATCTTGATTTTCATCCTCTTCAACCTCTTCTTCATCATCGGATGATACTTCAGGAAACTCAGCTGATCGAGTAAAGAGCTTATGCTTATGGTCTGTTAACCATCTGTGAAGAAGGGCAACATCAAGTTTGTCAAGTGGACTCTTTGAAATGTGTGGAAAGGCATCAGGTGGTCTTCCTGGAATACATACAAAGGGCTTGGTTTGCTGTATGAGTGCAAGCATTGCTCTGACATCCTCTTTTGTACATGCATGTGTGTGGCTAGTTGAGTCTGGTGGAATGTTGCTCTCCTTGTCAAACTGGACACAGAATTCCTTCTGACCATATGATGAAGATGATGACCTTTGCACAGCCTTTAAAGTTTTGTTACCTTGCATTGCCCTCATTGCCTGTTTATTATCCTTGATGCAATGCTCCATTTTAAGATCATTTGCATAATTGTTACCTTCACCGCCTCTTGAATTGATAAACTGCCCATGAAGGATTCTGTGAGCAGTCTTTTCAGAGTACAAAGCTTTCACATATGTAATAAATCTCATGGCTTCATATGTATATTTCATTCCCCTAGACCGACATCTAAAGTAAAGCAGCAGCATTTTCCAATTGATTATGCAACGATTGCCATCTCCTTCAGATTCAGTATCATTCAACTGCATCAGCATAATTCCAAGTTGTAAAACTTGGAGGCCATAATTTAGACGTCGATCCTCTTGGCTAACAGAAGGAATGTTTGAGACAACATTTGAATTTCTGGCTTGTTCTTGTGCAGTATGACGAGGTATGTATACAGCAAGCATGTTGAGTGGCCAAAATACAACCTGGCCTGGAACTAGAATTCCAACTGCACCAGGTTCAATAGAAGCCACATGCACTGGCACACATCCTTGTGGACTTTGGGTTCCTTGAAAAGCAATTGTTTTGCCAACTCCAAGAACTGAGTAATCTGGGCAATTCTGTAGCAATATAACAATGGTTCCTGTAAGAAAATGGCACTGTAATTACCAGGTGAAAAAGATGAAGGGCACAAAATAATCGTATTTTTATTAATAAACATTCAGAGAATCTATCACATATCCTGCTTGGGGGTTCCTATGCTTCACTACAGCTGTATTATTGCACTTTCAATTTTTTCCTTTACAAAAAAAAGGTTTGAATACCTCTAAAAGTTTTTTTCTTAAAATTACTTATTATAACCACTCTCCTCAGTTATCTAGAACTTTGAAAACAGCCAGGCATATACTTTCTTTGCACATACCAGGTGTTCTTGCATCCTGCTCAGCTGATGATGTTTCTGTGGATGAGTGACAAGTATGATCTGCATTGGAAGTCCTCATTTGCTGCTCCCTCTGTTCCCTTAGTTGTTCTTGTTGTTCTCTCCATGATTTCTCAATGTCAAACTCTACCATTACAAATTCATCCACAAATTTACCCAGATGCACATGAAGGCTTTCCCATTTAGTTGGTGAATCCTAACAGTCAATGTCATCAAACCAAGATGGATAGGCCTCAGTATTTGGAATTTTGGCCCAGGTCATAAAGGCAGCACACAGGTAAGCCTTGGTGGCTGACAACATCAAGGACTCACAGGAGGAGTAGTCATTCTTAACAGTCTTTGGCACATTGACCAGTTTGAAGTGTTGTCTCAAGTTATACAGTGTGCCTGGCTCTCTCCCACTTGTAGCAGTGGCTTGGTAGAGTTGCTCCCAAACAAACTACAATTATTCAAGAAAAAAAGGTATGTGAAACCTACTGATCGAGTAGTAAAGAAGGCAATCTATATGACTTACATATTAGAACATATGCTATACAAAGGGATGGATATAGACAAAATAGTGAGTAGTTTCTGACCCAGAGCTCCTGGGGGCTGCATGCTTTCACTTATCTTAGGGTCAAGGGACTTACTAATTGCAATATTATTTAAAACTGATGCTCTTAACTTTATGCAAGCTAGAAACATTTATAAAAGAAAGCTGGTCACTTTTTGTAATATTTTTTTACTATATCATGTCCTAATTTAAATCTCAGTTTAAATTGACTCTCACATGTACAGCCACAGGCAGCCCAAGCTCTATCTATGAACCACACAAATAACAAAATATGGCATCAAATTATAAGGGTTTGTATGGAATTTTCTACTGTAAAGCTTCCATAGAGGCAGTTAAAAGTAACAATTCTCAATAAAAACAGCATATCCTATTCCATATAATTATGTGGTGTTTGCTCCTGGTGGGGTTATTATATATACCTATTTAACTTGATTTAGTGATTTTTTGAATCTCAGTTCTCTTTATGAAATCAGTTAAATCAATAAAAAAGCCCCACCAGAAACAGACAACACACATATGCAATAAGATAAGCCATTTTTATTGTGAATTGGTATGTTTATTTGCCACCATTGATGTCTTGTAGAAAATTCCATACAAATCCTTATAATTCAATGCCATATGGTGTCATTTATGCGGTTCATAGATAGATAGAGAAAACTCCTGATATTTTCAAAAGGCATTGAGAATGATCCACTACAAACAATAAAGCAAACACCAAATTTTGAATGCTTTCACCATTGAGTCACTATGAATATATTGTTCAAATAAATTTGACACAGGAGTAGAGGGTAGGAAATGGTGCAACAACACCAAAAAACTATCAAACACTTAAATAAGAAAGCACAACAAATGTAAATGTATAGCTTATTAGCTCAAAGCTGTGGTTAATTTCCAAAAACTACTGAAGGAGAACTAGTCTGGATACACCCTAATTTAATTGATACATAATTTATATATATAGTATGGAAAATCATTTCAATCTTACCCCAAGAAATGCCTGTTTAGTATGCCAAAGAGCAGGGCTTTCAACAACGTTCTCAAATCTTTCTGAAGGGCTGTCACAACCAAGTCTGGTCATTTTTGCTCCAGTAACACGTTCTCTACCAAGAAGGTCCCCAACAAGTGGTACTTTAACATTAAACAAAATGTCATCTGCATTTACTGGTCCAGGATGATTCTATATATAAGCCAGGTTGAAATACAATTAAAAAGTAATTAATATAAGCAAGTTAATTAAAAAAGATGAATCAAAAGAAGAACACGTCCATTAAACTACAATCCGAGAGTTCAGACCTAGCTATGCAAACATATTGTGAAGAATCCTTTAAAAAATTCCTGGATCCAGACTGCAATCTAGAACACCTCCAAAATTTAATCAGTTCTTCCTCATCCCATTTCCGACATTTCCTGAAAATTTCATCAAAATCTGGGCATAAGTTTTTGTGTTATGTTGCTAACAAACAAACCCACAAACAAACAAACCCTGGCTGCCAAAAACATAACCTCCTTGGCAAAGGTAAAAGTGCCATTAAATTGCTGATAATAATGCAATGTAATGTTAACATACCCTACCTCTGGTTTGTAAATAGAAACAATTAGGTTTTGAAGATATTGAAGGTACTGGTACACATCAGAGTGCTTAGACTGATTAAAAGGGACAACAGGTAAGCCAATGATGACTGATTTCTCCTTCATGGAATCTGAATACCTGAAAGTAACAATAATTATAGAAGAAAAGTGCTTAATAAGGAACAAAATGGCATTCATTTGACATGAAGCTACTTAAATGATCATTAGTTATTATAAACATTTGGTATGTGTATATATATATATATTCAATTCCAGTTAATACAAATTTTAATTCCTTATTAATACTAAATAAGTTTAATTAAATGAAAGCATGATGGAATGAAAGTAAGCAGGACAGAAATTTAAGATGATTAAACTTACCATGGGGATAATATGTATATAAAAATCATATTACAGCATGTGTGGGCCATAGGTTTTATGAATATCACAGTTTCTGGGTTAAAAGAACTTTTTCAATTTGCAAGGTATCTCCATAATCGTGCACAGTGTTTATTTCCCATCAATTTGTCAGGGTCACAGGGTTCCATAAGATTTGTAAGACCTGTGGCCTGCCAAAGCAATGGAAAATAAACAACGTGTATGATTGTGAAAGTATAGCCAATTTATAATTAGCTTAAAACAGGTCTAGATCTAACAGTCTACATAAAGTTTCCATATCACTCACAGATCACAGGATTAATTCTATTTAAACCAGTTTATGCAGAACTGCATGCATATACAGTACTCCCTGTACATGTATAATTTTGTATTTTTAATATCTAAATAGATAATAGTGAAAATAAACCACTTACCAATTATGCAATACTTAGTTAATATTATTAAAATGAAATTAATTATGGATAATTGGTTTGATTTAGAATAGATTAAATTATTCATTATAAGCTGTGAATAAAACATGAACATATGATTAATCAAAATAAAAAAATATTTTTTGAGTACCTGTGACAAATGTGCTTGGGTACAACGGATTCACCCAGTCGTTCCATAAAAACAAAGAATTCTTTAAGAACACGAGCTACCAATACAATGAAGTCTGATCTGAGTTTCTCCAACTCTGGCTTACTTAGTAAATAATTAATGTTCTCAAAATCCTTGACATCTTGCACTTGTGGTTTGGAGTCATCAAGATGGTTAGAAGGAACTCTGTCAAAGGTAAGGAAATGAGCAATCCAATGCACGTCTGAATTTCTGTGATTCTGAAGCATGATATTGACCAGAATCTTGAAGTCAAGATTGTCAAATACAACCCTAGGTTCAAGGCCAGAAGTAATGTTTCTTTTGATGGTCTGAATTAACTCTGCACCCATGTCATCCATGATTGTTCGGTAGCCATCCCGTGTGACAGTAATACCCTCTCTGTTCAGCCTCTTCATTGTCTAATAAGTAATTAAATGTTACAATAATTATACCCATTCTGCTGTAATTGAATTATTATTTGAACTCCAGAGGGAGAATACAAATTAAATTAAAGGTTTGAAAACAAGGCTTAATTTGATCATTATCTTTATAATTTATTTATTTCAGATTACCAAATAAAAATTAAACAGCAATTTAGAAATTTTATAATTAATAACTAAAGCTTTTCAGAGAAGATATATAGGCTAAATGGAGTTACGTTGCAAAATAACAGAGATATGCTCAATTAACCAATCTGCAAAAACACAGCACAAACTCAGAACAGTATTATACTGTTCTGAGCCTTGAGCAGACTGGATTAACTTTTTGAACTATGAAATAAATCATGTTAAATGTGTAAATTACATTTATCTTTAAAGCTAAGCATCTTTTTCAGATAAATTTTAAATCTTTTCTAAATAGTATTTCATTATTTTTAAGTTAGGGAATTCTGCACCAGCCCCCTCCTTCTCCCTTCCCAAAGTAACATGTTACAAAAAAAAAACTATTCTTATATTAAAATAATATATATTTTATATTATTTTTAAAATACCCTTTCTGTGGCTCTACCAAAACCAAGGAGAATGCCATTGATCTTCTGGATCAGGCTTAACTCTTTCCATCTGGAGTTCATTAGTATTCCATATGCAGTGCACAAAGGTGGAATCTGGTGCTCGCTAATTTCCTTTTTTTCTGGTACTGCAATGGTGGCAAGCAAATCAAAAACATCTGGAGCACGCTGATTCATCTCAGTGATGATGCTTTCCCAGGTGAAGTTTTCCAAGTCCTGTATAATTATAATGTTATATGTAATAGACAGAATAATAATATACTGTAATTTTGTACAATTATAGTTATCAAAAAGTAGATACACATTTATTTATTAAAAGAAATATTAAGTAATTACTCAAACAATGTATATAATCATCATTTAAATTATTGTTAGAAATGGTTACCATGAAAATGTTGGATTAAGCTTATTTATAATTAAGGGTGCCTTTACAGTGTCAGTAGTCAGTTTAATCACCTCTGTTTGAGTACTTCTTTCAATATAATTACAGATACACTTCACTATTTTTTTCAACTGATATCTGCAAATGTATATTAAGTTAACTCAATTTCTAAACTTGATAAAATTGATTTTAAATGGATATTACCTAGGCCTGTACATTACTGGTTTGAGAAGGATCTAGATCTTCTCATAAAAATTCAAATATCAATAAAAAATTATATTAAGTTATAAAAAATTATATTATTAGTAGCAAGCATGGATTGTATATTAATTATAATTGCAAAATATATTGATGCTACAACGTTTGACCTTGTGTCTGGAGCGTGGAACTCTCAGAACTGATGAATCTTGAGTTACTTTCTTGCACAGTTTTGAACACTGCTCATCCACATCTTTCAAGAAGACAGCTTTCACAGCATTTCTAAGGTCAAGGTCCTTCATAACAATTTCAGCAATCTGCAGGGGTGATACATGTACACCTGCAGTGGCAGTCGTTCTAGTCAGTTGTTTCACAACAGACGTTTTGTCGGCAGCCAACCTACCTTTGAGCTTGGGAAATTGAAAACATATTATTTAATTAAAATACAGAAATTATCAGTATCCAATATTGACAGAGGAATTGCTCATTGAATTAGATAACAATTAATAATAATTGCAGTTAGTAATAAACCTATTTTTTTAAAAAAAACAATAAATTAGTAAATATTATTAACCAGTCATGTTATTAATTTTAAGGACCTATTGTTAATTATTAGACAAATTAGAAGAGCTAAGGTTACTTACACTTACAGTAATTATCTTTGCAGAAAACACAACAACGTAATTACTACAGAGAAAAATAATTTAACAACTTGCAATTATAGGGTTATAATAAATACAATAAATTACTGTTTAATAATTAATAGGATAAGAATATTGCTGTTTTTAAAAATTATGTAATTAATGTTATGTGTGAGTAACGCAACAAACTATATAAATACCTTTGTTATCCATGTAAATAAACACAACGTCAAACTTATATATCTGATGAAAAAATGAATGCAGAAAGTTAGCAAAAGAAAATTCAGCCACACCACCATGTATACAACTACATATTATGTTGTATCTTTAGTATTTCATGAGTTTAGGTTACCAGAACTGGATTACGCAAACCAGAATTGCAAAGGAACTCAACACTCTTGGATGGCTGCTTTTTCTCTGGTGGTAAAATTCCCGAGGGTAATTTTCTTTGCTTTCCCATAGCTGATTCAGATTGAGTTGGTTGGACATCTGTGGGCCCAGCAGGTAATATGGGATGCAGATGGCGAACTGGATCTTGAGAGGTAAACTGCAGTGAAACTCGGACTGATGACTATAAACAATATTTTAAAAAAAAACGAAATGGGCATCAGTGACTCATGACGAAAAAGTCTGCCGTACAAATTTGGTATGTTGTTTAAATCTAAATTAATATGATAATAAAGATCACTTACCTTGCTCTTCTTTTTCTCCCTTCTTAAGCTAGGGGAAGAAGTAAAGGTAGGGCTATCTTGTACTGATTTCCCTCTCTTTGAGCGTATTACCGATTCCTGATGATTTTTTGATGTTTTAGCCATTTTCACAAACTCCTGCATTTTTATTACCTTGGTATAGCAAGGTCTGCAGAGTCGCGATGGAAAACCGTCATTTCGGGTTATTTTTAACTCGCAATACTTCTCCAAGGTGATCACTATATCGTCTTCCTTAGATTTATATCCAAATAAATCTAATGGGTGGTTTGCAAAAACGAGATTAGAATTGCATGTTCGGCAAACTAGGTCAGAATAATGTTTGGTTGGAGTACGTTCCGCCATTTTTGTTTTGTTTTTTTGTTTAGAGAGCTCCGTCTTCCGGTTTGACTCCTTTGTATTCGACTATCCAATTGGCGTAGCGTAAAAATCGGTGCTGGCCAGAGCCCTCGATCTTGGTGCTGACCAAGGGAATCGTGGGCTCTGGGGACGAGAATGAACAAAGAGTCTTTCTGGTCATCATAATGAAGCCAAGGATACTCTCTGAACCATTTGCTTTGAACCTATATTGCTTACCATAACGTTTCTTACGAAAATTATAATTACCTGGCTGGTTGGGAGTTTGAATTAGATTTGCTACGTTACATATATCCAGACCCCGCTCTGAAACATTCTGATTTTGAGGGAGAGCGATAGATTCAGTAGAGTCTTGTGACACTGTTAATAACTGTTCATTGGTTTTATCTGACACTTCCGGTTGTCTTGAAACTTTTTGGAAATAGTTACTTATTAAATTACTTTTTGACATTTTGATGAAAATAGAAAGTTTTGTTCTTGTGTCACTCAGCAATACAGCAAATACCTCAACTAGTTTGAAGAATAAGTATCTGCAATTCCATGAAATTGTTTGTGACATAGCAAACATCGGCTCAGATTCAAGTAATGTCATTGACTTGTTCTGAGTTCACTGTAATCCAAATAACCACTCCAAGACAAAGACAAAACGTAAATCTTTTTCACTTCTGTAAGACTACCTTAAGATCTTTCCATTCCAAATAAAAGCATTCATTTAGCAGCACTGTTGTCGTTCCAGGGTATTTCCTGTTATACGCAAAATCAGCACACTTCCAAACTTGTGACGAATTATTGACCAAACTATGCCACCTCTTACACACATGGTTTACCTTACAAATCCTTTCAAAAGTATTCAAATGGCTAAAAAATGAGGGAAAGAACCAGATCTGGCTAGCTACCCATCGACTAGTCGCTATTAGTTATGAACGAAATAGGATGACTGCCAATGTGACAAGGGCTATACAATTCCTCATGCCAGTTTCTTGCTTACACGGTCACCACAGGTAATCCAATCTTGTCTCGAGCTGAAAATTTTTATTTTAATTTTTTTCGTATTCTAACCAAGACAAAATAGAATCTCATTTCCACAAAAAGTGGAAATGAGCTCCCACTTCTCCGCCGTTCCTGATCTTTCATATTTTCCGACAACGACGTTATTTGTGCCTCCAAGCTTTTAAATAACTGAAAACAAATGTGAATCACTGGTTGTAAATTATAAATATTAGTGTCGTTTGTGTTTATTTGAAATGTAACAACACAAGAAACCTTTTGAATAACATTGATACCCTCACCAACACAGTTTATATCCCACAGTTTATCTGGTTAAATCCCTAACTAAAGGCATTTTTTAAAAACTGAGAAATTAAGTTCATAAAGAAACCACCAAGCTCGGTTCCAACATTCCCACAATTGCAATCACAAATAGTAATATACTTTGCAGTACTTGATATTTTCGTTTGTGCAATAACGTATTCAGAGTTTTGAAATGGTATAGAGGAAAATCTTACGATCTTTATCTCATTCATCTGAGAGTCACCTGTCGCTCGACCTTGCTCATCAGCAAAAATGGGTAAGTTCTACAAATAGTACGAGAGAATAAAAAAACACAATTAAAAAGATAAACAGAATAAATAATAGCCTAGAAAATATTTTCAAGCTCTGTTTAGAAGCACTCGAAACGAATGACAAACCTGGGATAACTCTTTTAGTGGGCTCTTGTTTCAAGGTGGACTGGGTACTTGCCTTTTATTTTTCTTGCTTTCGCCTTTTTTCTCTTTTATTATGCTTTCCCACTCTGCCTGCTGCTGCGGTTGACGTGTTTCCCATTCCAAAAATTTTCTCTGTTCAGAAGATTTGGGTGTTGACGGTGACGAAGCAGTGACTGGAGACCCTGCAACTTTTTACGGTGTTTGAACTCTATTTTTGCTGCTTTTTGCCTTTTTATTACCACGCCTAGTTCCATTCTGAAATGAAAGCAAAAAGACATGATGGATTCCAACTTATGTTATCAGTATATCAAAAATCATTTTCAAATTTGAAGCACTCTGTACTATTGGACAAAATGTTTCCTTGTGATAATCACCCATATTTTTATTTTTTTATATTGAAAAAAAAGTTTGGCTTTGCACAAGTTTGCTAACCTCCAGAATATTTAATAGCTTTGAGGGCGGGTTTCACTTTCTTTCTCGTTTGCAAGTTTTCTGGCATCTCTTTCAAACTCCTCTTCTGACTCTTCTAGTTCGGTAGGTAATTCCCTGGAATCAAGTCGATCGGCTAGGATCGACCATAACCAATTGGTCAATAAAGAT
>JAPEIX020087067.1:0-10605 GCA_026122405.2 Zoanthus sansibaricus | reverse complement strand
TATTATTTGGTTGACTTGGTCCGGCTCGGATCCAAGGATACAGAAAGCTGTACACAGGTTTTGCTACAACATTTTTTTCAGGGACAATTAGATACTTTGGGAGGAAGGCGGTGCACAGTGCAAATCCCCTAAAAAAAGTGCGAAGAAAATAACCACGAAAAAAGAGTAATGATTCAAGGGAAAAAAATGAACACAGCTTTTCCACCTTAAAAAAAAATATCTTGCAAGGAAGAAAATGTACACCCCCAAAAGTATCGACTGGTCCGTCCCTAATTAGCTCTACTGTTTTGAACCACAACACAGACTAAAGGGGAATGGCTTGCTAATCGCCCTTCCTCGCAGCCAGAGGCTGAATTGCCAAGGACGCAGCTCAGTGAGGTCGAACAGAAGGAGCTATGCAGCCGTCGTAGCGTTCAACCCCAGAATACGATCAATACTCGAAGCACAGCACCACACCCAGATTTAATCAGCTGGGAGTCGATTTTGCAGAGGAAGAAAAACCGAAGTACTCGGATAAAAACCCTCGGAGTCAGATTGAGATCTACAAATCTCAGCCCACGTGCGGAGCCCAAGAGTCGATCCCGGGTCGTAGGGGTGGGAGGCGCGAGTGATAACCGCTATGCCAACCTGACTCCCCAGAATCACATAAATCACATTTTTTGATTATAAAACAGAAAATGATCAATGTTTTTTATTTGCATAACTTCTACTATAGGTCTAAAGCAAGGCATGTAAAGCGCTTTTTGTATGAGGACTCTAAAGAAGATAGTAACCCACCCCCACAGTAAGAATATTTCCTTCCTTATTTCATTGGTTTCTTTTAAAATCATTTAGGCCAGACCAATTCAATTTTCTGTGTAACGCACATTTATGCCAAAAACGCAAGATCGGAAGGGTTAATAAAAATCCAAAAATATGCTATTTAGTTCAATACTTGGTATAATTGTCAGGAGCGTGTGAAGCTGTCTATTCCTTGTCGTTTATACAATCTATTATTGGACAAAATGAAGGCATACTTAAAGTGTAGTCACTACCTTCCTGAAACTTTAAAACGTTCTTGTCGGATCTTTTATTCTCTAGCTGAGAGAAAATAGTTGCGAGAAGCACCATGGGGTCAGCCATGACAAGGATCGAGACAGATAGACTAATTCAATTGCTTTACCTTTGGAATCGAACGAAGAAGCTGAACTTCTTTCTACGCACTTTGTATTTCTACAAATAATAACTTGATTGAATCCACTGAAAATAGAATGTTCAATATTAATATCAATTTAGTTTTTCCTCTTTTTCAGAGAACCTGACAAACTTGAATTCTTTGGTGATGTACCCATCTATGTAAGAGGAACTACTGGTTCCTTTTCAGGGAAGAAGGTCATTAAAATTATGGCAATGAAACGCAATGTCAATATACTATGTAAACAACAACCCCAGAGGGTGCAAATTAATGATTCTTTTCTTATTGACTTAAGATATGTAACTTTCAAAGATCTAAAGGCAGATGATAATGGGTCTTACATAAATAATGGGCCACTTACGCACACTTTTGAATGTGAATCTGAAAAATAAACAAAGTGTAAAAGAATAGCTACCAAATAAATCGAAGGTAGTAACTTATTACCATTTAGTGAGAAAGTATCGTAAATGTGCTTCAGCTACAGATCTAACAAGAACCAGTTCATATTGCTTAACACCTTCAGGGGAGATATTGAATCAGGTTGCTTTTGTGCAATATAATTTTAAAGGAAAAGAACACAAATGTAAGCTTTTGGTACATGGGAATGCAAAATCTAAGCTCAGTACCCCCAATCTAAAACAAAAGCACAACTAGGGTTAAACCTTAAAGATAACACCCCAAAAGAAGCTTTCCAAAAGACCAACAGAGATCTAAAAAAGGCAATTATCGCATCAAGTGCATGCCAAACTCCAAGAAACCGAAAGCAGGCCTATAACATGAAACAATACAAACATGCTTGTTCTACGTCGCTAGGAGACCAGTAATCGGACGTTTTAGGTAGCCTATTATCAATGGCAAATGATGAGAAGCAGGGGAATCCAAACGATGAGTTCATTAAAAGTATCCAGACCCACCGCAAGCCTCTCTTCTTGGTGCTGGCAACAGCAACCCAGTTCCGAAATCTGGAGACGTATTGTACCTCTCAATATGTCTCTAGTGTTATGACAACAGATCCAACATTTAACATTGGCAAATTTTGTGTTACCCCTGTGACGTACTAGGACCTGCTTCTGATTTCAAAAAGAACAGGGGAGCACCCTATTTGCATTTGGCCACTGCTCATTAGCCAAAACTTGAATATGTTTTTAGTGACCTCATCTATTGCACACAACAGAACTGCCCCTCTCTGAAACAAGGTTTAATTTGCGATCTTTTGGTACAGACGTTGAAAAGGCTTTAGAAAAAGCGTTAGCCGAAGGGTTTCCCGACAGTATCAAGCTTAGGTGTATGAGCCATTTTAAAAACAACATAGGAACACCTTAAAATGGTTGATGCAGAAAGCAAAAGCAACATTATTAACCAGGTTTTTGGAAGGGCGGACGTGGTTCGCGCAGTTGGTAAGATCTCTGCTTTCTAACCACAAGGTCCCCAGTTCGATCCCGGCAATTTGCCGAGATTCGAGTATTTGTGTGACCTTCTTTTCCGCCTAAGCCAACTCAGCTTACCATCCTTCCGAGGTAGGTAAATGAATACCAGCGTTTGCTGGGAGCTAACCTGCGATAGATTAGCGTCCCGTCCAGGGGGAGTCAAAGACTCTTATCCTCTTAACACACTACAGAAACCAAAAATAAGCTCCGGCTCCATGGGCCACCTGGCTCGTAAAGGATTTTAGCTAGCTTTTGGACAAAACAATAGTGATAGAGTCTATATAAAGAGGGTCTATTGGATGCTGACTCGACACAGCTTTTCCAAAGCCTTTATGAGTCAGTTAGAGATGGTTGGGAGAAAATATCTCATTCTTTTGCGTCTTGATTTGTCCAGGACATGAAGGAACTTAGGAAAGATTATGACCATGATTTCGTGAAAGCTGGACGTGGCGAGTACAATAGGCCTTTTGCAGCTAGAGGTCACGTGCTTGCATACCGCATGGCAACACAATACTGGAGAGCAAGCTTTCCAGAAGACAAAAGTGTTGAAAGAGGTTACGCATGTGTGCGTAATTAAGTTTTATTGTTCTACTTACGTATTCCATTACTAATCTTTCTGTAAAAAAAGCCAATTTTAAAGTAAAACTCTTCTCTGAAAGAAGTTTAAAATCCAGATTAACGGCAGTTTGGAGTGGATTTCATCGCAACTTCGGCGGTGCGACCTAAACAACATGGCGTTGAATCAAGGTATGTGAGAAGTAAAACTGTGGATTTTAAAAACAAAAAACAGAGATTAAATCTTAAGTAGATATTTTTTTAGGCAAGTCATTAATAATACTGCAGTGATTTTAAATTTCTACTCATAATTCCGTTTTGTTTTTACAGCCGAAAGCTCTTCTCAAGACATTAGTTTCCTGCCCGACTTAACCTTTGCATTTGTTGAGAAGTATGCGAAGGACAAGTCTGGATGCCAAAGCACCGCTAGAGCTTACAAGTTTTTTTGCTGAACCTGGATATTTACATGATATTAAAGGTAAATTTTATATTTTTGTGTTTTTTGCCAGTTCCAACGGCGTCCCATGTCATACAGGACATAATTGCGACTGAAACTTTTACAGCAAAAATCAGCTGTAAAATTATTTCAATTCTACAACTCAGACTTTAGCATTAAAATTAACGGGGCAAATTAATTGAGATAACATTACAACTCGGGTTTGTTGTAAAAATTCCAGTTTTCAAATTGAAAGAATTTTACAACTCGGATTTTTGTGGTAAAAAAGTCTGTTTACAAAATTTCTTTTGAACTCGTGCATGTCTTGTATGGGCCACAGTAAGTTTCTCTTTAGTTGGCGTGAGTTAGTTCGATCTGATATTTAAAATAACTTATAATCTTTCGATATTCTTTTGCTTAGTTACAAATGAACCAGACTCTGCTGTCATAAGTGCCCGATGCTACCGATCGATGAAGAAAAATGAGCCTCCACACACACTACAGGCAAAGATTAATCTGGTTGACTGGTCAACATCTGGGAAATGTTCATGTGTAGCTGGTGTTGGGGGTTACTGCCATCATGTTGTTGGACTTCTTTACTATCTAGCCCATTGCAAACAACTTGGTCTTCGGTCAGTTCCTGATGCATTGACATGCACCAGCATTCCTCAAAGATGGAGTATCCCACGAGGTAAAAAGATTGAACAGAAGGAGATTCAAAATGTGTCAGTGAAAAAGCCAAAAGTTGGGGCTAATTATTGCAAATTTATAAAGAGTACCCTGTATTCTCCATCAGAAATTTATACCACAATGACAAAAGAACATTTTGACAAATTTGAGACTAAACCATTAATAGCGAGTATCCTTCCTAGCGCAGAGAAGTTTGCAAGCATTCCACTTGTGCAGTGTAAATTTGGAAAAGTACATAAGGGTTCTGTTCTTTCTTATCAGCAAAAAATCTCTAAAGATTATGTTATTAATGATTTTAGCTGTACCAACTTCCCCAGACTACCTTTGGATTCATCTGAAGCTAGATTTGAGAACAATTTTTCAAGCTGCCTAACGCTACAACAGCAAGCTTCCTTAGATGCATTAAGTGTTACTCAAGAGATGTCACTTGAAATCCAAGAAAGAACAATCACTCAAAGTGCAGACAACTTGTGGCATATGCTACGAAGTAAACGAATCACAGCCAGTAAATTTGGGATTGTTGCAAAACGATTAAGAGAGTTTGAAAACCTTGTGAAGCAGCTCACTCTATCTCGTTGTGTTTTGACTGCAGATATGAGGCGTGGTATTGAACTAGAGCCAAGAGCTGCAATGATCTATGCTAATAGTGAAAAGAATGGTTATGTTAATCTCTTCCCATCAGGATTAATCATTCACCCCAAATGTCCATGGCTGGGTTGCAGTCCTGATCGGTTGGTTTATGATTTCCAAGCAGCCCAGAATGGCTACAATTCTTTTGGATTGTTGGAAGTCAAAGTTGTGAAGGAGGGGGAGACTGACTTTGCTAATGTTAGATATCTTTCCAAAAATATGGTTACAAATAAGTATATGTTAAAGAAAACTGACATATATTATTATGAAGTACATAAATAGGAACACTTGCAATTGCTTTAGTATTTTGTACATCCCTTGATACAAATTGAGTTTGACTCTGTAAGAAGGGGGGAATATTAAGTGTTGCTTTCTTTTCTGATAATAGATCCTCTGCATCGAAACCTTTATCAGCCATAACTGAATCTCCCTCCTCAATCAAATCTAAGACCCCACAGCACCTAGTGATTTCCTTATCTGATATAGCTCCAGTATATAGACTGGAAACAAAGGAAACTGCTCCATGGGGAGTGATCCCAACCAAACCTTTAAGGGTAGTATTGGAATATAATTGGAATATAATTGGAATATAATTGGGACTGTAGTAATAGTGAGCTGGGGGTTTAAACAAAACTTTCTGTGCAATCTATAATAACTCGAGTTTTGGGGTAAAGGTTACGGAAACACTCAGGCATGTTGATATTAACTACCTCCCTTGAGGGCCAAATTACTTGACTTCCCAACATAAAATACAAATAATTGGTCCATGTGGCTATCTTTCTGCTAACAGTGGATATATGAATTTGAAATCTGTGAGCAAGGTCTTGCTCAAATAAAGCTAGTCTTAGACGTACCAAGAACATAAATAATTCATCTATAACTTGCATATTTCGGGACCGTGGGCGACTTCCCCTCTCTCCCGAAGCATAGCTGTAAGTCATTCTCTCTGCAGTTGGTTTTATAATATCGTAAAAAACTTTATTTGTTCATATGAGATAAATCCTGTGTAGTATCTGATTGCTTCATTATCAGTAAACCTTTCTAAACCAAACTTGTGTAGTGCAAGCTGTTCAGAAGCAGCCCTTTTAGCATTCTCAAGATCTCTTTGAGCCTGTGCCTTGACTTCTTTTACTTCTTCCAGAGCAGAAGCTATTTCCTGTTTACTTTTTTCCAATTCTTGTGCTTTTTGAAAAACCTCCAGTCTCAAAGCTTCCAATTCTTCCTGCATTGTTGGAGTAGCTTCACAATTTTCAGTACCAATTTCTTCCATGTCGCTCTCATCAGTTTGTGTTTCCCTGTAGCACAATAATAAAATATAACATTTATCCTAATTTTTCTGTTTTTGATCTCAAGAGCTTAATCTATTATACATAATCTCACTGGGAGATATTTGTATTGTAAAGTTATTAGCAAATATAAATGTGGCATAATAGATAATACATTTGAGTCACAAAAAGTCAAGACAAGGCAGTAGTTACAACTCATTTATTTTTTTCAAAAAATATTGTATTTGGTTTATTTTGCTTTACATACTTTGTTATTGTTATATACTTATTGGATATACCATAATGTAAACATTGTAGTTTTAAAAGTGCCAAAATAATAATAATAATAATAATAATAATAATATAATATTATTATTATTATTATTATTAACATTATTATATTTCAATTTTAAAACCATGAGAGGAACAGGAGTAAAGTTGTGACAACTGCCTCTTACCTACTAAAATTGCGAATTAGTTCTCTTCTCTTTGGAGTCTTCGAAGACCAATCAAACTCACTGGGAACAGATCCTTTTTTGAGCAGACGTCGTAGTGCTTCGTCAGGAGGTAGGTAATCGTCCTCGACAAAATGCCTTGAGCACACCCTTGTGCTGCTTGATATCTAATAAAGTTAAAACCAAACATGAGATATTTAAATACAATCACATAGGTCAATTCAGGTAGTATCGGAGTATAATTACGGAAAACTTATTTTTATGACTTTAAACTTACCAAGAAATCAGGCCCTTCATCTCTTCGAATTTTGACCAGCCAAAGTTTTCGAGTTTCTTCAAAGTTTTTTCCACTCGGGATGCGATGGAAATTTAGTTCTAGGTGATATCTGGAATCTCCCTTACACCGAGGGACACAACAATGATAGCATGACTTCTTTTTTGGCTATGAAGCGGCTGAACACTGGTTTTCATCGTGAGGCTGATTTTGAACATCTGTTAAACTAGTTAAATCACCTAAGGGCAGTAAAAGTGGAATTTATGAGTAGAAATATTGAATCAAAGCATTGTTATTATAACATTTCTGTTGCCTAAAATAAAATTCATCTACTATGGATTTAATCTCTGTTTTTTTTTTTTCGTGTCAAAAAACGCTACTAAGTTGTTTGAATTAGCAGCTTTACTTCTCACGCACCTTGATTCAACGCCATGTTGTTTAGGTCGCACCGCCGAAGTTGCAATGAAATCCACTCCAAACTGTTGTTAATCTGGATTTTAAACTACTTTCAGAGAGGAGTTTTACTTTAAAATTGGCTTTTTTTACTGAAAGATTAGCAATAAATAGGTAAGTAGAACAATAAAACTTAATTACGCACACATGCGTAACCTCTTTGAACTCTTTTGCCTTCTGGAAAGCTTGCTCTCCAGTACTGCGTTGCCATGCGGTATCCAAGCACGTGACCTCTAGCTGCAAAAGGCCTTTGCTGACTGAGCTTGTGGTTGTGATCTCTGTTTCCATGCCAAGTCTCTTTAGACCATGATAACCATCCTCTACGAGAGTTACAAATTCGATAAGACGTTTATCTTCTTCTTTGAGTATTCCAAATCGTTTTATTACGTCAATGATAATGTCAGCGACTTTGGCTGGGTCTCCATATTTTTAGTCCAAACGTTGCCACATCTCGTCAATATCATCGTCAACACTGTTTACTAATCTCGCTGGTTCTTTACTAAGACAAGTGCGTGGGACATATGTTACATCAATTTTTCGGATCTGAGTCATAACTTGTTTCTGGAAGTCTCCTTTAAATTGTGGATACTCACATAGTTCTCCGTTGAAATGAGGCATTCGTACCTTTTCCAGTTGCAGAAACGAAACTGAGGCTATAGACTCCTGTTTTGTTTCCTTATACTCTTCTATATTAGAGTAGCTAACTACTATTTTCTCTTTTATTTCGTGATAACACATTTGGATTGTAGCAAGCAATTCATTTCAGATTCAGCTGTATCTGCATAATAATTGTAGCAGATTTGTGTGCGATTGTTTCCATTCTAAAAATTTGTCTTTTATTTGTGCGTTTGTAAGTCTCTCAATGCAAAATTAGGAATTTCCTTTGATTGTAACGCGTGCAAAATACTTTTGTATGAAGCTCCGAAAACTGCGCTCGCTATGCTTCTTCTTGTTTCTGCTTTGTCAACTAATTCTCGAAGCCCTACGTCATCGCGCATTGTTTTTTTCTTTCAAAGTGATATGATCTACAAATTTAATTTTGCGATTAGCTGCATCATGAAATTTTTCTTAGATTGCAGTCATCCACGCTTCTGCTTCTTCAGACTGTTCGTCTGATAACAGAGCAATATAGATTTTATGCTTACTTTCAAGTTCATCATAGGCTTCAGAGAGTTTTGTATAATTTGTTTCAACTACCTCGATTCCTTGATCGTTTTCTATTAACTTGATGAGAAAGTTCCTCATTCTTGTAAATCGTCCTTTACCTGTTGTGCGCATGCTTTTGGTTGCTTCGATCTCAGCTATTTGAGACATCCTCGATATAATCCAGTTATCGCTTTTTAGCAGATCACCATGGATTTTGAATGTGTTGTTAACAGAAGATTATCCACGGTTTTAAACAACTTTTATTAAATAATGATCGCTGGAAGTGCAGATGTTCAAAATCTAAATTACAGAGCAGTGTTAGTAAATAATAGGAAAACGTTATAATTCAAATCAAAGAAAGTTATTTACCCATTGGCGTCTCACAGTTCTTCTGATTATCAAAACAAAATATATAGCATCGTACGTCTATGACGTAATCGTATTGAACCAATTAAGAAATGTTAGAAAGTCGCGGGCTTAATTAGCTTGCGCTATTATAAACAACATATTTATCAATACAATATCTAACCAGCCAACTTGCAACCTTTCTTTCCTTCGGGAGCAATATCTAGGTACTTAATTACATTGGTTGGTGTTGGGGAGCAGGAGTTGTAAAGCACACGAATCTCATCACTGCTTATGTTTTCCCAGAACTTTTTCATTCCTTCTCGCAGCTTCGTGAGGCACATAAACGGCTTCGATACAAGTTCTTGCAACAAAACATGTAGCAAAATAGATCGAATATTAGTTGGTCGTGTATACATCGTAATCCCGAAGTCGGATAAGATATCTATTAGCATTTCCGTAGGGAAAGATCCAACACCACTCATTGCAAGCTCAACAATTTGTTTATCTTTCCCTGGCAAGAATAACAAAAAGGAGTTGATAAGGCATTCGTCACTGGTCTTTTGAAACAAAGCGTGCTGGATAGAAGCTTGAGATATCTGCCGTGGAAATATCCCTGTCTAAAGAAATGGTGCAGTGATTATACGCCTCAGTGCAACGTAGGTATCGAGTGGTAGAACTGAAAGATACAGAGAATGTATAACTGGACCCTCCCTCGCCAAATCTATTGCAAAAATCATCCCAAAATGTCGCAAATTCTTCTCGAAGAACTCCGTCCCCATAACCTTCATCACCTTTAAATACCAAAGTCAGTCTGGATTTCACATCAGTTTCGAATAGTCGCAACGTTTCTTCAACAACAGACTCTTTATTAATTCGTATTACAGGCGGACTGACCTCCATATCAAGACACTCTGCTATACGTTCCCATTTCTCATTAAGAGTACTAATAAGGCTGGAATGCTCTTCGGATAATTCTTGGAAATCATTTTCCATTAGTTGATATGGTGGCATGAAATTAACTTTGTCAGTGTTGCTGTAGCCCCTACCTTCTTCAAATCCGCTGTTGTTGTGAATGTCTTTGAGCACTGTATCTTCCAAAATATCCTCTTCAACACTGTATGGCATTCCATCGAAGAAAGCAACAACTTTCTCTTTTGACAACGGTATAGAAGTTTCTCGTTCTAACGTGTGTAATGTGCACGATGCATTTTTGGTAATATCATCATCAGGGTACAGGGTACAACGAGGTTGCATTACGTCCAGGGAGAAAATTCTGGAAGTAAAGCCAAAGATCCTATCCAGTCGCAGACCGAACTAACTTTACAATGTGGCGGAAAAGCTCTTGTGTTAATGCCAAGTGTTGTGTGCTGAACATGGACAACAACGCGAAGATTTTTTTCTAGTGGTTGTGGGATAAGTCGAAGCTCTCTACTTACACGTAAGGACTCTAATCGGATTTCTTCCTGAATTTTTAAATCCTTTGCTTTATTTGCCGCCAAAGATGAATTGTATGCCTCTTGAAGTTGATGCCACCTACTGATAAAGGTTTTGATGTAGCTTGAACTTTCCTGTTAACTTCAGGACTTGTTTCATGATCATGAGCCAATTCAAACACAGTTGCGTGGTTAAGAATGCTTTCAAATTTTTTTAATGGGATACCTGTGATAAACCCATCATAAAATCAAGTTCTTCGATGTCAACAAGATAAATTTGCTAGTACATTAAAACAACGAACTTGCCAACTCCTTGAAT
>JAPEIX020087066.1:0-17405 GCA_026122405.2 Zoanthus sansibaricus | reverse complement strand
CTACTACTACTACTACTACTACTACTACTACTACTACTACTACTACTACTACTACTACTACTACTACCACTACTACTGTTGCTACCAGAACTGTTACTGTTTAACATTAACTAATTCCAATACAAATAATTATTAATACTAATATTGATACTCATACTCATAGAAATACCATTACTTACACTAATACTAATGTCAATGCTTATACCAGTAGCAATAACAATAGCAAAAGCAATAACAATAGTAATTGCAATGACAATAACAATAGCAATAGCAATAACAATAGCAATAGCAATAACAATAGCAATAGTAATAACAATAGCAATAGAAATAGCAATAACAATAACAATAGCAACAACAATAATAGCAATAACAATAACAATAGCAACAACAATAACAATAGCAATAACAATAACAATAACAATAGCACTAACAATAATAATAGCAATAAAACAATAATAATAATGCCACACAAACACCAAAACAAATTCTAATACCAATATCATATATAGCCAAACCAATGCCTATACTAAAGATATAAGGATTCAAAAATAGTTCATCTTTGGTGTTATACATATATATCTCTCACCTTGATTAACGTTTTGTGCATATTCTGCTGTTTAAACATCTGATCAGAACTCCAGGCCATTCTAACGAACAGAGCTAGATACCATTTTTGATTTCAGTGGCATAATTGGGAGCTAGTGTTGCTTTTATAAACGAGGAGGCGAAAACCGTGATGAATCCGTAGGTGAAAGCAGCTGCATAAAAGATGACTTAGAAAGTCTCGATAGGTTTAAAAAAGTCGATAATATGAAAAAACCCTGGGAAGAACAAGTTACGAGCAACTCAATGTATTGTACTGAATTGGCGAATTTTAATCAACATTTAATTACTATTTATTTTTTAAGGGTTATTTACTGGAAGTGCAGAAGATAAAATAAACGAGAAATCTGCATAAATAATGAATGAGGAATTTTGAAAAAATTCGAGTTCATTTTATTGCCAGTGGTATATTTAAACAAACTACTCACTTCCAGTAACTAAGCCTTTTAATATATATGCAGTCTGAGTTCACTGAGATAAGCGCCGGCTCAGTGGGCCACTAGGCTCGTAAAGGATTTAGCTTAGCTAGTCTGAGTTCACTGCATTGCAAGGCGCGCCTAACACAACTAAAGAACTTGAAGCAAGAGTTCACAAAAAGTTGTTCATGAATAAAGATTTTAAAAAGATAGAACTTTTAAAAATTAACTCAAAGAAGATAATTTTCAGAAACAAGTATCGAAGCATTCAGTGATTCACTGACATTTGTCAAAAGCTGAAATGAAATCTTAAATCGTAAAAGAAATTTAGCAAATACCTTGTTTTAGAATTTATTAGCATGTCCTTTGCGTAAGTAAGTTCAATGTTTTAGTAAAACATTAGAAGAGCAAAACCAGTATTTGATGCGTTTTCTCACGTCGCCATCATTCCCAACTGAGTAAATACTAAATTGCCATCTTGAAGTGATCCTGTTAAAACAAGTCAGGAATCTACATATTTTCGCTCTCAAATGTTTGCACCACAAAACAAACCAATAGACCATTTTCGCATTGCAGATGCCGTTAACTCAGTTTTTGCAGTCTTAGCCTCAATACGAAGTTAAATATTCGTAAATACCAATGTAGTTTTACACTACGTTTAACTACGTGTATTGTTGGAGGTGTTACTTCTCGCTGTCAGTCGCAATTATTTTTGAATATTTAAAATAAAACGAGACTAACATTGTAAAAACTGAACCGTTGTTATTAAAGTTAGCGGCATCTGCAATGCAAAAATGGTCTATTACAACAATTGTAAATCTGGTATTCAGTAAATCTGGCAAAGGATTGAATTCCATTTTAAAAAATCCAGCAGAAAAACTGATCAAAAATGTCCCAAACTGCTTCATAAGAACGTATCTAAAAAGTGGGAAAATTGCTGGACGTGCCCCTATATTCTCTGATAAAGGACAACATTCGCTGGAGTAAAAGCTCGATAAAATCTTTTTGGTTGATATAGGCAGTAGATTAAATATTTTGAAGACTATAGTTATAGACCCATAGTTATATGATTTTTTTTTCTGCACGGTGAAGCCGTATGTTCAAGTAGATATACCTAAATCACGTGATCAATTTTGACAATTTTGTCCACTTGAAGGCGCGGAATTTTTACAGTGAACGAAGGTTCCTTATCAAAGTTGATTTTATAGCGCACATACCTACAGAGAACAGAAAACCTTTAATGAAGTTAGTCATGGTTAGAAGGAGGTTCATTTTTGAAGTAAGACAGCATTTTTGAATTTCCATTTTCAATCGAACGTTATTTTAACTTTCATTTTCAACTGAAGATGATCGAAGTTCAACGGAAATATTTCTTGGAAATTCAAAAATGTCTTATTTCTAAAATGTATTATCAATCTGCTTCGTTTGGGAAAAAATTTCAAAACAAAGGTTATTTCATAGTCTGTGTAATAACCAGACTTTTATCTGGGCGTGGAGAATTTATTTAATTGTCTTTAGTAATGCCTGACCCCCAAACGCGAAACGGAATTTAGAAGTGGCTTTTATACACGTACGTTTGAGTTTTTGGAAATAATTTGTTAATGTATACACAGTTAGCGGTGAGAATGTTAGAACTAAATGACTATTTCAGTAACTTTAAGTTAGCTACCAGTTGGCATGTTCTATTTATTATTTTAGTGAGCAGTATGAAGAATATCTAGACTTATTTGAGATCACTGAGTGATATTTCTAATTCCTGGTACATGTTGTTCATTTGATGAGTTTTGAGAGTTGACGAGGCTTGCTCAGCAGGATATATTGTTGCATCTTCGGTTTCAGCTTTCAAGGAACTATTCCAGCCATCCGGCCCAACGGCCTTCATGAAAACAGGAAGTGCAGATCACTCTTTGCTTCAAACAGTATTATTTATAACAATTTACAATGTGAGAATATTTCCTGTCAACGAGACAAGATTTGTGAAGGAAATTGGAAAACAGGAGTAAGAATACGACCTAGAAATCAATCTGAAGAAAGAAACACGGAGAGCAAGTAATAGAACATGTAGCGAAACGATACCAAATTTGACAGCTGTGCACCATAAACGAAGGCGCATTTAAGTTATAGATCAACGAGAGCTGTCATTTCTATCTTCAGTTATCTGACAGCCCATTGAACTTGTCAAGTTGCCAATGATTTAGGCACAATAGTTTGACGCTTATCGTCAGGAGACAATATCAGGCGCGTGTCTCCCTCAGTTAATCCTCATGCGTTAGTTCTACTAGCATCTTTTCACGCGTCCAAAAGTCGGCTCTCGTTAATTTTCATGTAGTAGTGCAACAGCCATGATTTTTGTGCGGTAAGGTTTAGTAGGAACATAATGTCCTTACCTTGAGGTTTTTGAAGAATCTTGAGGAGTTAATATCAATGCAACTGAGTGAATGCTTTACGTAGTGGTCCCTCACGCCATGTCTTCATTCAATTCCATTCATTTTGATTGTTTTTGTCCCCAGCACTGTGTGGATCTGTATTCTAGTAACTGCCATCATTCATTCTGCAGGTATTTATCCGTTTTTAAATCTTTTTGTAGTTCATTAGAGTGAACTAGTACTAAATTTTTGAATCATGTAGAATCTGTCATTTTCATGCTCATAGTTTGTTAATGTTCTCCGTTCTTTGCCCTACAAACATAGTTGATGTCTACTAGCAAACGTAAACAGAAAGAGCTACGACAATTCTGATTTACTCGCCAAATTTAAGAGTTTCACAAAGAGCTTTTTGTTGTCATATTCCTTTATATAACTTTATTTTTAATGTGTGTATCAGTAAGAGCTTTTGTGGCGCCTCCTGGTGAAATCCTTTCTTTAACACTCGAAAGTGTGATTCAGGGAGGTATCTTTTGGAGACAATGGCATAAAACCTTGCAAAAGGTACTAACTTTGAATAAATTATATTGCTGTAATTTGTTCTTTGGACCATTAGTAAAACAACGCCTCGCACGAAATCGCGATGATTGTAATCCACACTAATTCTTGACCTAGACTATTGTTGTATTTCGATAAGCATTGAAAAGTTCAACACGAAGAATCTATCACACAAAGTCACATTGCATCTACTTTGTTGAGCTATTCACTGTGCTGACATCGGTTGCTACCATTATAGAAATATATTCATAAATAATGAATAATTTTACTATTTCCTGTACTAATTAGTGATTCTCTTCAGTTTGGTTCATTGTAATTGTATCCCAAAAACAACTTCGCGCCAAAAACTATTGCACATTCCTAAACATGAAATAAAAAAAATTAATTTACATTGTGTTCAGATGCAAACTGTTTTTACATATCTAAACTTCCTAGACGTTTTTTCTCACAGATTTCCAGTCTGAAAATGAGAGTGCAGTTTTTCAGTTTTTCAGTTTGGAGTTGGAATGTTATATTTTTAAATTTTAAATAGCCAGTCCATTACCTTTTATTTTCAAGCAGTAAGTTTGTTTTGGATTGACAATAATTCATGATAACCATCTGAAATGAATCCCCAGAATTTCGCTGTATTCCATGAAAAGGTAGATATAGCATTATTAATGGGAGTACACTGCTTTTCCGTAAGCGTTGCACTTGCAGCATTCCTGTAGAGAATCCCAGGGACACCAAAGGATATTTCAGGATAGGAAGTTTGAAACGGCATTATATTGTGTTGAGAACAAGCATTAGTACGAAGCAAACATTTTTTTATTTTTTCAATTCATTTTTTTTTAATCAACGTATTTAGTGTTTTTGAAATTATCTTTTCCAATCATTCATGCGTTAAAGACAAAACCAATTTAAAAGTGATCGAGGACAAAATCTTGGCAGCAAACGAGTTTTTTTCTTAAGTTTCGAAGGAATGCGACAATATTAAATTAAGGGTCATGGTTTTTGGCAACTGGTAATAAGAAAGGAATTATCCCTTTAGGCTTTGGTATGAAGCTCATCAGTTTAAAAATGGCAACCGGCAAGCGTTTATAAGCCCAAACATGTATTTGTTGAAGAGTAAGTTATTAGGATTAGAAACGAAATTCTTTTTCTCTGAAAATCTAAAGTTAATTTACAACTATTAAGAAAGTTTGTTAAGCGTAAAAACGAGCTTATGTCTTTTTTAAATAAATAACGCAGTGAAAAGAATTTTAAACAATGGCGTTTCGGACTGTAGTCCTTTGTCGAAGTAAATCTATCTATCTAGTCTCCTGTGTGCGATTGTACGTGAGCATATATAACGTTTCTACCTGAGAGAGCCACTGGTCATCGTTATCCGAAGCATGCTAATCAATGCTGCCCAAAGTCCAACTCGATATTTTTTATCTCTCGTTCTACCGTTTTGCGCCATGTTTCCTTTATGCGTGGGTAATAAATATAGAGACGTAGTTAAACAGTTATGCAAAGATTGATAACGCAATAAGATAGGTATGTTGAAAAACAAAAGGAAATAAAAGGGTGTGTAAGAAAAAAAATCTAAAACGGCCAAAGGATGAGGAACGGCAGAAGATTTTAGAATTAAGTGCGAAGCGTTCATTGTTCCGTAGGGTTATTAAAAATGATTTTTTATAGGTTTTTTGAAAAAGAATAACCACTCAAATTGTTAACCACTTACGTCGGAGTAAGTTAAAAAGAACATGATGTCTACAAAAACTATGTACTTTAAATGATTTTATATACATCGTGTTGACTATTTGACTTATTATGTTTTATTAAAAATCCGTTGCATTACTATTTAATGAGCACCTCTATCTCCCACGCATTTTTCTACGACGAAGGACTACATGTAGCCATTACTGCTTAAAATTTATAATTATGTCGAGTTTTTTTTTGATGCACAATTTATTTAAAAAAGAATACGTAAAAAAATTGCAGGATTGTAGGTAGCTGAATGCACAAAAGTTTTTGTCTGCAAACATGAACTTGCATAAAAGTGAATCAATCAATTGAATGACACTGTTCTAATGATTTTTTTTTTTGAACGTGAGGCGTGATCAAAGCCACGTCACTGAGTGAAGTATCAGTTTATTTTAAGAAAAAAAATTGAAACAACTGCTTGGCAATTTGCCTGTCATAAAAAAGATAAATAAAAGTGTCTTTGCTGGTTACTTTTACATACATTTAAAAAAAGCTTTTAATCAGGGATTTAAAGGTTTACGCGGTGTCGCAAACATTCATTATCAAAACAAGCAGTGTTTTTGTTGTAGAAATTATTCATTTCAGCAATAATAATTACATAACCGTAAGCGGCTTGCAGTCACAGTCAATGGAAGCAGCAAGTGCCGATATTTCAAATTTGGTCAAAGTTACCTAATCATTTTCCTGGTAGTTTGGTTTTAAAATTAAGTTAGCTTTTTATGTGCACCGTGCGCATAATCGGAGATTAACAATGAGAACCTTGTGCATCAAGCCATTATTGTGAGAAGCAGCGTCTACCAACAAGAGTTCCAGTGTGAAGGAAGCAAACCCTTTTTTAAAGAAACATTATCTTAAGAGAAGAAACAATATAGTAATGACAGTGAATTTATAAGTGAAATAAAGAAACAAAAAGCCAAATCAAAGGGTATTTCTTTCCAGTTCCCACAACCAATAACAACCATTGGCTCTGTTCCACATCTTGACAGATTTAGTATAAAGTTAGTTTGAAACTGAATGAGTGTGTTTAAAAACTTTATTTGCTTACCTCATCATTTTAATGAGCCGAAGCAAGAACTACGTTCATTTGAGTATCACAGTCATTTCGTCGCTATTCTTACTGTGAAATATGAGCGCATGTTCAAATTTATTTGCTGAACAACTATCCACAGATCTTTTCTTAAACCTTAAAGCTCATTTCTTAAATTCAAACTAATCAAGTTTTTATTTTTGCTAAACTATGATACGTGACTTTACAATTACTTCCGTTTTTAGCATCGTTGCTTTAATTCGAAGCTGTAGAAGTCAACAGATATTTGTTTTTTTCAGTGTAACGCAACATATAAATATTTTCAATAGTCGCCTACAATTCCCAAAATCTTTTTTAAAAACTTTCCAGTTTCAAAAATAAAGTCTGGACAGACTGGCTATCTCAGAGACAATTTTAGCCGTGAAAAATTGACAATGCTTATAACACATTTTATGCGAGAGTGCATTTGTTTTGGAAACTAGTTCTCTACTTAACCCATTTTTTAATTGTTCATTAGAATTAGTAATAATAAGTAAATTAGAGCTGATTTTTTCCCATGACTTGCCAGTATTATAGTGAGATGATTTTCCGGTGTCAAGCATATAATTATAATTCTAAGCCTAACAGCTGGATTTCATGTTGCTATATTAAGGTTGAAGCTATTTTTGAATCCCGACGGGCCTTGTTTACTCTGTACGTATACCCATTCCAAAGCGACGCCGCTCATAGTGAGTCTCATTACGGCAAAACTGACAAACACAGTGAAGGACTGAGATAACCTGTGTTTCCCTACAAATGGGCATCACGACGAATAAAAGCACCCGGAACATTTCCTTACTAAAATTAAAAACACCATCGCCCTCTGAAAGAAGGGGTTTACCTTGGTGTAAGAACCTGTGAAGTCAAAATAATAGATAGAGCGAACATAATAAAAAAAACCTTCACAGGTTCTTATACCGCGGATGAGCCAAAAGAAGGAGCAACTCAAAGTACACAATGGTTGTGGGACGTGGCTGTAACCGTCAACTATTTATATCACCAGCTTGCCAACTATGTCATGCTGATTTGCTGAAACAGTTGTCCGGCCGATGGCTGCTAGCATTCGGGATCACTGTTTTTTTTATCATAGATTGAAGGGGTAATGGCTGCTACTAACGTGGCCATAGTGCCCAATATACTGGCTTCAAGTTAGTTACTAGTACATGACATTAAGCCACAACTACAACGAATAATTTTGTCAGATCACCTAGTGGGCTCGACGACCTATTTTGGTCTATCTGTCATCAACAGCGGAAACTATTGTCGCAAAACCAAAGAAAGACAACTCATTCACGGGCATAAATAGTAAACGTTTCACTTTCATTTAACCGTCTGTTGTTCATCTTCCTGAACCTTTTTGTCTTTTTAACATATTTGTTTGTCACATATCCTTTTCCTTTTATTTTATTTTGTTTTTGTTTTTTACAAAAAATAATTTAGTCCTTGTGTGATTTTGCTTTGCATCACTATTTAACCACCTAATTATTTATCTCGCACACATTCACTCCGACGAAGACCTACAGTCCAAAACGTCAGTCCTAAAACTTTTTTCACTACGGTATACAATTGACTCGTTTCACGGTTCCCTCGTAACTTTCTGCATTGGAAACAACGACATTAATACCTTTAAAACACTTCGTGATCTTTTCAGTCCTTGATATCAAGACTTATGTCATCTGTCGATAAATTCGCTAAACCAACTAAATTTTTGACATGATTTGTTTGAAAGCTAAAGGAATAAGATATTAATGTACATTTAGAACCCTATGAAAGATCTTCGCGAAAGAAAACCCGAAAAAAGTTTCAGGCTTTTATCGGATTCAAACCGGTGGCCTCTACGATGCTGGTGCATTGCTGTGTACCATCTGAGTTATGACGCAACAGGTGGGAGATCAGGTCCCATTGAAAGGGTCCCTTTAGTGTGCTGTTATTGAAACTGAAGTACAAAAAATCGCTTCACTTAGAATAATGATACCTCACTCAAGACCAGTGAATACCTTCCTTTACAATTTTAAAGATCGCAGGAATTGCTCGAGTAAACACGCTATTAAATGCATAATATATAAAATGAGTCTAATTACTGACAAGTAATTGGATTATTCATCTAATTAAGATACTTGAGACTTGTCTGAAACTAAATTCTTGATTACATTGAAATTCTGTTTACCAGATCGTTTAGTATAAATAATCACGTGACACAACAATCTAACCAGCTCCTAGGTCTCAGAAACACACCTTTGCAAGTTGATATTATGTAATTAACTTTTGTTGGTCTGCAGAAAGCTGTGGCGGAAATTTTACTGGCTTGCATGGCAGCTTCCATTCTCCAAATTTTCCTCATACATACCCAAACTTCGCCAAATGCGAATGGAATATTAAGGTTTGTTGTTTTTGTTGTGTCTATAGAGAGAAAACAGCAGAACTTAGTAAAAAAATAAGAGTAAACAATTTGTAGTTGAACAAAAACTTCATATTTCTTGGGCATAACTAACAATCACTGATTGTTGTGATCATACATTAGTTTTTAAAAGCTCAAAATAAATGAAATAGGAAAAAAAAACTTTACATGTTTTCTATTGTCCTTGAGTGTAAGTAGTTTAGGAATTCAAAAGGGATTTAAAAAGGGAAAGCTGACGATTAACAGAAAATATTTTGTCCCAAGGAAACAACACTTGTCATTTAATTTTGTTTCCGAGCCATTTCAAAATAATTGCCATTACAATATATACTAAAAAAGAATCTTTGTTTAGATCTCAAACCAACTTACTAATCTTTAATCGGCTTTTACCTTTTTTCCAGAATACTTAAAAAGAGAACTTGTTTTGTATCATATATAAAAATGTTTGAACTGATCATGAAACAATCTCAATAACGTAATTTGAAAGTTTAAAAACTTGCAATTACTGAATTAGAAAATAAAATTGTAAGAAATTTCAGAAATTCGGTGTGGCTGCGTTATGTCTGTCCGCAAGAGGGTGAATCCTCCACATACATAAACCCAAAAGAATACGAAATCCTCTAATTTTGACAAGTCTTATTCCTCTTGAGTTGTTTTTAAACATTGTCGACACATGTTACACGGGACAATTTATCGCGCAACATTAATTTTAGTACTCAGTCCACACTCTGCCAGCATACTGATGTAAACAAAGAAAATGGCATTTGAATTGTGGTCCGAGTATTGGCAAAAATTTTAAACTTCTACCTGCGTTAGCTGATTTGGATGAACATGATCTAAGTAGAACGAAAAAAATGTTTGGACTTCGTCTTAAACAGCAACCGCCATTTTGGTTACGTTGTTTACAAACTATGAGAAAAGTTGCGTGTCAAATCGGTGATGGACATGTTACACACATCGATGCGCTGAAAATTTGTCTCATTTTGTGTTGCAAGTTTTAGAAGCCATATAAAAAAGTACAAATAACTTGCAACGTGTTGCAAAGTGAAATATTGCGCGAAAATCGTATTCGGCGCTATGTTACACGACAACGAGTTTTTGTGCAACAGGGTTGCGCGAGAAATTGGCGTTGCAAGTCGCCTGGTGTAACAGCACCTTTATGGATCAGACGGTGGAATAGTCGAGTTCGTTAACAAAATTTATAAAAGGACTTGGCTCTACATTTCCCGCTATTTCAGCTCTCAAATGTAATCAAACTTGACCACAAATGTATAAAGCCGTCAAATGCAGCAAATTTCCTAGTGTGTTATGTCATGTACTCGCAAGAATCCACCCTCATTGAAAGATTTTTGCGGTGGGGAGGTTAAAACAACCCCCTTCTTTCCCTTTCTCGGTTCTTAAGATAGCTTTTGAACAGATGAGAATTTAATATGAAACTTTTTGACTTTTCGTTAAAACTTATCCAGATGCTAAAAATTATTTTTAAAAAAATTGTTTTCATGCAAACGGCAGGTTCTGAACAAGTAGTGTAGAAATAGATGTTTTTAGCAACTTTAATTACATTACATATTTTTCATAGATGGATATTACCCACTACAAATGATTTAAATGCCCTACATTAAACATTTGTTGCCTGTCAACTCTTGATAAGGCCTTAGTAATCGTTGTTAAGGTAGCCCCCAAAAAGTTGTTTTTAGTGTAGTTGACATCAGCAAGATTGTGGAATTAATAGCAGAATACGCGAAATAAAAGTAGAACGTGCGAGTTGAGTAAAAGGCCGACTTTAAATGAAAGTGGGTTCTTTCATATGGTTTTCATAGTGCTCACTTTAGGGAATGTATTGCATTTGACGGCTTTATTAGATCTGTGGTCAAATTTTATTACATTTGAGGGCTTTGTTACATTTGTGGTCAATTATTACACATGTGGATTCAACAACGATATATCCGAAGCGGGTGTGTATGGTTCAATTGTTTCGCAAAGCTGTAAATGTTTACCATCGGAGACATCCAGCCATAGTGCTCCTGTCACTTTCTTATTCCATAGTGCTATGAAAATACGCTTCAGTGTTGACCAATCAAAACTCACGTACTATACAAATTATTTTTTTGAAAAATAAGAATATTACCATATTACAATAGAACTTATGTACCATGCGTTGGAGCAAACGTTACAATTTTAACAAATTAAATTTCATTGTGTTGAGACAAAAGTGTACTTGTTACTAACAATTGCATTCATGTAACACAGGTACCAAATGGATTCCGGATTAGAACTTATTTTACAGAGTTTCACATTGAACCCTTTCATAAGTGTGAATATGACTGGGTTCAACTGTGGTCCAGAAACAAAACGTCGCGCCGTTTCTGTGGTAGCAAAAGCAAGGAAAATGAATACGCACCGAAAATTTTGACATCACCTTTTAATGAGCTCACAATCAAGTTCCAGAGCGATTACTCTAACGAAGAGAGATTCAATGGCTTTATTGGACACTGGAAAGCAGTAGGTAGGAAATTGAATAACATTCTACCCATACTTGGGTGTTTTCATTTTACTGCATGTAATCCATGTTTTTTCTCTTATTCTTAACATGTAATAGCAATCATTTCTCTCCGTGTTGTTCGAGTATAGTGAGCCTTAAACTAAGTTTTTTGAAAACATTGACTAACACATTACTCCGAACAGTAAATACGAGTTTTAATTAACTGACATATTCAGTGCCTTTAACGAAAGGAGTTGATTCAAATGTTTCACAATCTATGAGAGTCGTATTTCATGGCATCACTGATTTTAGCGATTTGTACGCCATGACCATGTTGAATTTTGGTTATTTTTTTTATTAATTTTGAAGTTGATATGATTAGTTTGAAAGAGCTTTAAGAGCTGCATTGGAAGAGAGGGGCTGTTAAAAGGTTTTGTTAATTTGCTGAGGGAAAAAACAGCTCAGCTGACCCTATGACCTTAAAAGCAGAAGTGAGAGTCGAGTGCAATCCATGTAGATTGAGCTGTATTTCGTGTTTTTTGAAGACATGTCTCTCAATCTCTCTAGCTCTGTAAAGCGCGACTATGAATGAGATGAAATGAACGAGAAATCTGAATAATCAACGAGGGGAAACTACGAACAGAAAGTAACTAACCCTTTTAATAAGCAACCTGAGTTCACTGCATTGCAAGGCGCGCCTGACACACTTAACGAACTTGAAGCAAAAGTCGAGTTTGATCAAACAAACATTTTTTTTAAATAAGTACTTAATTAAAATAGCATATTAAGATTAAATCGATTAAAATAGAAATCACAAAAAGTTGTTCATGAAGAAAGATTTTAAAATGATAGAAATATTAAAAATTAACGCGAAGAAGAAAATTTTCCGAAGAAGCGAGGCATTCACTGAAATTTGTCAAAAGCTATAGAATTAAAATTAATTCGTAAAAGAAATGTAGTACATACCTTGTTTTAGAATTTATCAGCATGTCCTTTGATAAGTAAGCTCAATGTTTTAATAAAACATTAGAAGAACACAACCAATATTTGAAGTGTTTCTCACGTCGCCATCCCCGATTGAGTAAGTACTGAACCACCATCTTGAAGTGATCTTATCAAAACAAACCAATTACAACAATTGTAAATTTAGTGTTCAGTAAATCTGGCAAAGGATTGAATCCCATTTTAGAAATTCCAACACAAAATCTGATTAAAAATGTCCCAAACTGCTTCACAAGAAACCCAAACTTCAAACGTATCTAAAAGGCGGACTGTAATATTTTTTTTTTACGCAGAGCACCAATTTTAAAGAAAATGTCGAGTTTCGTGACTTCCTGTAATGACGTTACCAGCTATGAGGTCATTTAAAAGAAATCAAAAGATGTGTTATTAAAATTAAAGTCCGTTACACTCGGGGTAAGGAATGTGTGGGGCTGAGCCAGGCTGGATGGTGGAACTCCCAGCGGCTTTCCTTATCATCCGTTTCTCTTCTTTGGTCTTGGTACGTTTGACCTCAAAGGCAGCAACGCCTGTTGCTATAAGGGAGCGCCAGTTGAGACGTTGTTTGGCGGACTCTTCCCAGGTGGTATAAGGCATGCCACATTGCTTAAGAGATACCTTGAGAGTGTCCTTGTAACGTAGCTTCGGTCGTCCAACTGAGCGCTTCCGTGAGGACAGCTCGCCATAGAACACTCGTTTGGGAAGGCGACAGTCATCCACGCGATGGACATGGCTAGCCCAACGGAGTCGAAAGCGCATAAGGATAGCATGAATGCTCTCCGACTTGGCCCGCTGGAGCACTTCTGTGTCTGGGACCTTCTCACGCCATGTCACATGGAGTAAGGACCTAAGGCACCTCATGTGGAAGGCATTGAGCTGCTTGGCATGTCGGCTGTAGACTGTCCAACTTTCACATGCGTAGAGCAAGGATAGTAGGACTACAGGTCTGTAGACTTTGAGCTTGGTGTCAAGACTGAGACCTCTGCGCTCCCAGACATTGGACTTTAGTATGCCAAAAGCGGTGCTGGCTCTTGCGATTCGGTAGGAAACTTCCTCGTCTACATTTGTAAATCGTGACAGAGTGCTTCCAAGGTATATAAACGTGTCTGCCACTGCTAGTTTCTGACTGTTGACGATGATCTGGGGCTCAGTATAGGGAGGAAACAGTATAAACGTTCCAAATAACAAACCTTAACCTCTCCATGATCAAATATCGTGACGTATCTTTAATCACGTGATTAAGCTCGTGATAGAAAATTCCCCGAAATTACACAAATTCGATTAGTAGCATTATTCATTGATATCAACTGGTGTCTTTTACAAAGAAGGTAAAAAATTCGTTTATAGCAGCTTCATTTGAAGGCAAAATAATTGAAAAGAACAATTTTAGCTGTAAAAGAAAGGTAATTATATTTTAAACAAAATATTTAGAGTTGTAATCTCTAAATTTGTTTAGCTTATTATCTTCGTAATCGATTGCCATGGAAAACGGTCTACCGAGCTGGTTCTGTATCAGTTATTGACTGATGGCACTCCCCAAAATTTGCAAGCAATTTTCTATCGTCTTCTCTTCATTGAAAACTGATCAATCGTAAGTTGGTTGCTTCTTAATAAATTTGGTTTGCGCGATCACAGCTTTTGGCTTTGCTTTGTATACATACATATTTTGAAAAAACTTAGTATATCGAGCTCTTTAATTCAGTTTCAATTTCGCTTCACAGTGTATACTTGTTACCGGCTAAAGATTTTCTGCTTGCCGCTGTATACTCTGCATCGGTATTATTTATTACACGAATAAGGAGAATTGTTTTGATTATTATGAAAAAAATATATATTTACAATTTGAGCCAATAAATATTTGATTGTCGTTTCTCAGAACTGCCTGTGATCAAGTGCGTATGTATTAATAGAGCAGTTCTCGGAAGCACATACCACTTCTTGCTAATAGCAAGAAAGGCTTGAATATAATTTGGGCTCCGGCATACTAACGGTGGCAAAGCTTTTTACACGCAAATCCATTTGAAAACAGAGTTTGGAAACAACATTTTTAGCGGCAAAGCAAAGGTAAATGACACGATCTTTCATCAGTTTTGGTAGGATTCTGTAAAAGCCATTGTTTCTTTTACTAAAACAATCTCCTACAACCGACAATGCAAAGAATTTATTCAATTTACCTGTTGTATTCCCAACCCGCAGAAGTTGCAAGATCAGAACGTTTTTGTCGATAAGTTTTTGCTAAACACTTGCTTTCTTCCATAAATAACCTTCACCCTGTCTTTTAAAGTTTAAAAGTACAATTTCAATTGATATGCAGTTTAATTTACCCATACAAGTGATGCATAAACCGAAAGAAAACAATATTTTTTCAGTTAGAAATTATTGCCTTTAGAGTTGCTTTGTGAATATAACAATCAGAAATGCTAAATATGTAAAGCTTTTAGAATGAAATCTATCTATTTACTTCCATGTCTTACCAGTTTATTAAGGAGCTAAAACTTGACATAGAATGATCGCCATGAAAAAGCGAATTAAGTTACCAAGGCACAACCTACTTCGTTGCAAATTTATTGTGAATTTCAAATTTCATTGTTAATAACACAGTTATGTTAGTAAATACACATATAAATTATTGTATGGGTTGATGATGTTTTGCGAGTTCGGCATTGCGGAAGTTGTGTAGTTCATATTTTAAATAAGGTTCTTACCTATTTTAGCTTTACACCGTTCGACGTGCCTCGTAATTGTATTGTGTAAAAATACTTGAGAAAACCTACAAGCTGTTGTTTGATTTTTAAGTTAAACTTTTATTCGACACTGAGTATTTTAGGGGAAAGTTTATCACAAGCTGAGCAATAGCGCACCTCAAAACCGACATCTGAATTATGTGACAAAAGCTCGTTTGATTTAATATAAAAAAATAGAAACGTTGATTGTTCTATTTTCTAATTTTTCTAAATGTTAAATGCAAACATGTTTAATTTACGTAAGAAAGTTCGAACAAAAATAGTTTTAAAATTTTTGACTTTGTTTAGAAACAAGGAATATAAAATTTAGTAGAAATTTCCACTTCCAAGAACATTTTTCTAATTTCCGGGAATTTGAGTCGACTGAGGTCATTTATACTAATAACAAAGGTACTGAATAATCTACATGCAAAACGGTCATGAAACAAACACCCCGAGTGAACTTAACGTTTTGAACAAAAAATGCAAAAAATAGAGATTTGTTTATTAATGATAGCATTTAGTTAAACTCTGAAAGTTTAGTGTGTTATTTGATTCATAAAACTGCAGATTGCATTGAAATACAAATGGGGTGAATAAACGTGCGGAGACAAGTCGACAAAGAATTCGCAAATTGAAAGAAGGTAAGTCAGAGAAAGAATTAGTACTGGATTCATAATCAGCACACTTTTTTTATAAGAACATTTATTTATGAAAACGCTAGAGTAAAAATTAGCAAATATAGATGATAAGAACATAAAAGAGACTAAGACAGGGTAGATCTTTCATTTCCGCCACACTCGGCACTGCGGAAAGTTTATCAATTACTTCGTAAAATAAGGCAGCTAGAGGCGAACGGCACCCGTACGCTGATGTACATTTGCTATTCGTACGGAAGTCTAAAATTTTCCATAAAATTTCCTTAGTTTTCAACTTTGACAAGCCCCAACTATTGTATATGATAGTTCAGGTTTACTAAGAGCTTTTGGTGAGAGACGTTGAATTGGCTGAGAATAAATAACTACTTGTTGCCTATATTGCAACCGACCCATTCTTAACTCTTAACATTTTTTGAATACCCTACACAAAATCTAATTTGCTAATCGTACGGGAAATCATTCACAGTAATTTAATCACTTATCGATGAAATGCCTCACTGCTGCATGTTAAACCATAACACTGCATATGTCATATGTGTTTAGATTCACGAAGCTCGCCAATCATTATGCGAACAACACAATCGACCATAAATTCTGACTACTCCCGTTCGGCCAACTGCGATTCGTACGGCAATCCAAATTTTTACCAGTTATCGATGAAATACCTCAAACTCATTGCTGCTAGCGATAAAATTTGTTGTTGTTGTTGGTTTACATTAACGATAAACTACGTTCGATATATTTTTCATTCATTAAGGAAGCGAATTATGCGAATTTCCATACGAATAGCAAATGCACGGGTCAACCGACGGGTGCCGTACAAATACTGTAGCCACTGCCTTAAAATAAATGCTTTAGTAGTGAAACATCGCCTATAGGAAAGCACTGTTGGCAACTCATGGTAATGTTACGCCTGTAAAATTTTCAGTTTTTTGTTTTCGCTATCAATTTAGAAGTTTTGTGAACCATCCATCTCTAGACAACAAGGCCAACAAGGACCCCCGGTTTACACTAGCAACACTCGAATTATCTCGGAGTACTCCCGGGTCATTCGAGTTACCCAAAAATATGTGTGTAAACGGTTGAGTTATCCGGGAGAACTCCCGGGAATGACCCAGTTGGGTCACTCGCAAGATGTGATCTCGAAGTACTCGGATAAGTGTAAACAGCGACTCATCTCGAAGTACTCCAATTGTCATAGTAACTGACGTAAGTTGCATTTTCGAACCGTTTTTGGGAAAACTGTTTCTGTAGAAATTCAGATAAAGGAATTAATTCTGAATAAAATAAAACTTTTAAGCGATGACACTTAGTGACAGTTATATCTTTTTCGCCCAGAGAAGGAAGTGGACCCCAAGAAGGTGAACCTGCTCAAGAGCAGCCTCACTAAGCACCTGGCAAAGATTGGCT
>JAPEIX020087040.1:0-10607 GCA_026122405.2 Zoanthus sansibaricus | reverse complement strand
TAGCTCCCAGCAAATGCTGGTACTCATTTACCTACCCCGGAAGGATGGAAAGCTGAGTTGGCTTAGGCGGAAAAGAAAGTCACACCAATATTCGAATCTCGGCAAACTGCCCGGACCGAACTGGAGATCTTGTGGTTGGAAAGCAGAGATCTTACCAACTGCGCCAACCTCCTCCTTCTATCTATAGAAGATTTTAAAAAACTCAATCTTAACATTTGACCTGTTACTCTTAGTGCCTGATAAACGGGGGAAGGACGCCCATTAAATTTTCGTTTTTTTCCCTACCCTCGGAGCTTATTAGGGCGCCCGTTTATTTTTTTTGAGTAATCATGTAAACATCCTGCAATAAAAGTGTAAAAACAACCGAAATCTGAAGTGTTTATATTTCCTTGGTACTTACACTGGAAACGGAGACAAAGCAATGTCTTCTCATTTTCAAATCCAAAATGTTCAATGTATTAATACGATTGCCAAACTGGAATGTTTCTCGGCCACTGCCACATTGCACCTGACCGGCTTGGCCCAGCGAGGTTATTCCCAGTTTGGACGATTCATTGTGGTCAACTTTGAAACGTTTGTTCTTCTCTTTCAAAAAATTCCGACCCCCTCCCCCCCCGTTTATTTTCACCCTCCCGTTTATTTAATTTTCATAGAAATTGTCCCCCCCCCTCGTTTATTACGCCCCCCGATTATCAGGCAACTAATGGTAACATGAAAACGGTCTCTTATTTCTGTCCCCTAAAAACTAAAAACCGGATGTTTTTAGCCCCGTCACTTCAAGCTGTTCACCGCGTCCTTTTTTATTAACAAACAACACACCTTTTTGGATAAAATAGCTATACGTGCAGTTATTGTATTTACTATTGTTCTTTGCCGTCGTCGTCGGCGTCGCCGTCCGCATTGCTTAAAGTCCCTATTGAAGCCAGAAGACCGGACATTGATGATGATGATGACGATGACGATAATGATTGATGATGATTGATGATGAATGATAATTATTGATGATGATTGATGATGATTGATAATTATTGATGATGATTGATGATGATTGATAATTATTGATGATGATGATGATGATGACGATAAGGTGGTAGAAGACCTTTCACGTGACAGACACACACATGGATACAGATATGTCTGCATTGCCTAACAGTTAATGTCCTTATCCGACAAGACACGAAAATCCCCTGTCACGGTTAGTACGTTACATGCTAGTCTCACGCTGTACTCTGTTTCCAGGTTGCACGACTGTCAAACTTTGTTGTTACTCTAACAAATTCGTCAATTGGTGCTGCATCCAAGACTCCTGACCCGCACCGTAAGGCAGACCTACTGGACCAGACAAAGACTGTCGCAGAATGTGCGGCACAGTTGATGTACTCTACTAAAGAAGCTGGTGGAAACCCCAAGGTTAGTAAAGAGTTCTTGTGCGTTTAAAATACGCATCTTGCCTTGAAATTATGCAATTCATTTTCCTGTTTCGTGTGTTCAAACCATCCTATTTTTCTGCTTTGCGTTCATAGTATGAAAAAATAAACTCTGAATAAACCACTTTAGAATAATATATTAATGTAAATACTATTTTTATGCGCAAGGTAATGTTTTGTATAGCTTGTTTATTCTTCGTATCCATAAAATTAGTTCCTTACGTTAAAGTGATGTAACTTCAAATTCATAGCTGTTTTTATGTCAGAATCCTAATTTTCAGCTTATGCAGTAAAACGAAATAATTTAGTTAAATTGCCATCTATAGTAAGTGAATGATAATTGCTTGCATAAATGTTAAAATTAATGTGTTTTCTAATTTCTTGCACTGCACCTGACTGCATAATATGCATACATTTGCATACATTGACACATTCTGTCTTCCAAATCATTTATAAACGCCTCCCTAAACATTTGTTTCCTTCATTAACGTACTCACAATTTTTGGTTTGGTTTGCTCTTGGAAACTCTCCTAACATAAAAACACGATTGTTTATAAATATGCCAACTTATCATCTTTGAACTGATACATTTTTTCATGTTGTTAATCATTTCTCCTTTCAACTGATATATCATCATTCTCTGTAAATTACTAAACTTTTAAACTAATAGTTTCGAAAAACGGTAAGCACTTAAGAACTGTTAATGAGAAGCTAATGAAATCGAAATTCTATGGAACTAACTCAATCTTTCGGTTTAACTAATAAGCTCTTTTCCTCGTTGTGAATACATGGCCATTCATAGTGTTATTGTGTCATTCTCTATTCGGTTTTGTTGTTTACTGTTTTGTTCGTTTCAGTTATGTAAAATTCTCTATCTCCAAAAACTGCTGCTGGCGTATACTTACGTGTCTGTTAACTTGAAATTGATCTTGTCTTTTTATATTTTGTCTGAATATTCTTGAACCGTGGCATCTGGTCCGATGTTTGCTGCTGTCATGTCTATGTCCGATCTACATTGAAACTTTTTTTGTAGTTCCATTTTGTTTAAAGTGCATATGAAGTAAAAAACAAGTTTGGATCAGTTGTTAGTTTAAGTTCTCAGTACCCAAAATATCCAGTTTTAAACGAGCGAAAAAAGCGCTTCTATGAATTATTATGCCGGTTTAAACTCTAGATTTTAACTGATATGACGTAGCCAGTGGTTTTAAGGTCTCAAATGTTTATATGGCGGAGAATCTGTAAAGGATAGAAAATTTTCGCTATCAGACATTCTCACGTTTCATTAGCCTCTTCATTGTTCTTGGAGCAAAGTGACGGCATTGTGGGTGGTTTCAACTCAAAATTAAAACATAATGCACAGTAGAAATTGAAGTTTTTTCACCAAAGGAAAAAATACAAGATTCAATTGTCAAAATGTTAATCTATTAACTTTGTAATTTACTATACCAAATAAAATTCAATAAAAATAGCTCCACAACTTGTTTCACTCTTTTCAACTTGTCAATAATTCATTTCAACTTGTCTTTGTAATGATTCATTTCCTACATCCTTTTGTTTATTTTGTTTGGACTTTAATTTTCTTTTGAAACATGCTTCTACTGAAACTTTATTTTCCACTTCTTGTTCTGTTTTTTTTTTTTAACTGATTTACTACATTATGTTCCATCAATGTACATGCTAATATCTTACCCAATCAAAAGTCAAAAGAACCAATCACACCCCTGTTACCCTCATCTGACCAAATTACACCCCAATCAAACACACACCAGGCCACACACGTACATCCAGCACTAGATGATGCAGCAGATGGCATGAAGGAAGCTGTACAGGACTTGCAAGATACCTTGGAGGAAGTTACCGGCGACAGCGGAATCATTACAGGATTGGTGGATAGTATGAACAAGGCTCTAGCTGATGCTGAAGATGTTAGTATAGTCAAGAAATTGTATTATTATTATCATTATTATTATTATTATTATTATTATTATTATTATTGATATTAGTAGTAGTAGTAGTAGTAGTAATAGTAGTAGTAGTAGTAGTAGTTGTAGTAGTAGTAATGTTGTTGTTGTAGTTTTCATCATATTATTAATTATATTTATCACAATCACGTTCACCATCAAACCTGTTCAAGAAGATTTAAAAGTTGCAATCTCTTCTTCTCTGCATTAACCCGTTGGCTCTCAGGAACCACATAATCCTTGGCTGTCTTCAGTTTGTAGTCTCCCATTTTTTCTCTGGCTTCTTTGATGGCTGCTACATCCTTGGGATCTTGATAGTTCTCGTCTGGTTTGTTTCCATACAACTCATCCCACTAGTGGGAAAAAAGTCAATTAATAGCTACTGAATAGCGTGCATGGATTACCTAATAAATGGTCATCTATAGCTTTTCCTTATAAAATAAGTTAAACATAAAGTCATTTCAAAAGTCACATTTTCTTTGTTGAAACATAGAAGACTAGAAAAATGTCTGGTAACTTTAAAGGGCTCTTTCAAGTCCCCTGGGTTCTTTCAAGTCCCCTGATAGAGTGCTGAGAGACTGGAGCTACTGTTTAACATCCTTATCTGAGGGACGCAGAGGTCAAACTATTTGCAGATGTTATAGTACAGGCAGCACATTCTCCTCAACTATTTTAAGACCCTGGGTAAAACTGAAACGGAAATACAAAACAAGACGTGTTCATTAGGAGGTTGTCCAAATAGCATCCAACTACACATATCCTGGTCCATTAAATTTCTTACCAAAAGAAAAACAATCTTGAACTCAACAACTAGTTATTTTGTATAGGTATAGAACTTTTTCACAGTTTAAAGATTCTTGTCTACATTCAAATTTGACTGGTAAGCCTCGTTTTAGGTAACATATTCTTTTGATTTAAGGCTCGTGAACGAGGCTTATCGGGCAAATTTGACTGTAGACAAAAGAATATTTACACCGTGAAAAAAGTCTATTGCTTTTATAACAACAGAAAAAGTACCCCATTTTAACCTATCCCCCAGAGTACAAGCATCTGCTTGCGTTTTGGTTTAGTCTGCTATGGAAACTAGTAACTCCAATGAGCTACTAATCTCAGAAAAGAATTAAGCCAGCAAGTTTGATTGAACACTAGGAAGGGGCATGGTTGTTAAGCTAGGTACGTTTTCTTCCTAGTTCGATCATGACTAACTCAGCTTTCCATCCTTCCAAGGGTATTTAATGAGAACCAGTATCTCCTTGGAGCAAACCTGCAATGGATTAATGTCCCGTCCATGGGGAGACAAGGATTTTCTTATGCTTAACACTAAAGAAACCAGAGATAAGAGCCGCTCAATGGATCACTTAGCTCTTAAAGGATTTACCTTTAGCAAGATTGCAACCTAGCATAAGATAAGAAAACGGCCAGTACATAAATATCTAGCCACTGTGATTGAGGCAAGTTTCTTAGCTGCTGTTACCTGTGCTTGGCGAGCTAATCGCTTTTGCTTTCGTGCTTCTGCTTTTTCCAAGGCTTTTGCTACCTTCCCACCCAACTGACTCGGAACTTGAGGAACCTGTTGCTGCTGCTGTTGAACTTGTTGTTGCACAGGTAGCTTATCCTGAGTGCTTCTGCGCTTCATCCCTGTTGACTTTGCTGAACTACTTTTTCTAGTTCCTTCTGCTCCCTCCCCTCCCCTGGAGAAGTTCTCTTCTACGTCCTGGATAACCTGTTGAAGATGATCTCTATTGGATGCACGGAATGTGCTAACTTTGTGAGATGTCTGGAATGCTCGCAATACGATTCTTTCGCATCCAATCTCATCCTTAAACCTAAATCCATGAATAATAATAATAATCATTTTAAAAAATGAGGATCCAAAATAGAACAGAAATTACTACATTTTATTAGTTTTTTAAGTTTTGTAATTTATTACATCTTATCATGTTGGGAGTGCACTTTAAAATAGTTTTAGATGCATATAAATATTGTAAAGCCCAGTTAGACTTTTTAAATGAGTTTAGTCTTAAATTGCATTGTTTCTTTGACAATAAAGTGCATTTGGATCCCATTATTTTGGTAAATACTAAAGCAACTATCCCCCCTCAGGGTTAGTGCCTAGCGTTAGATATATACCTCAATGCTTCGTGTCTAGGTATAAATCCACCACTAATCACCTTCCCTTCGGGGGATAATTGTTAAATAGTGAAAGCATACATCAGACGGAATGCCAGACACAGACGGGATATTTAGCAAGAGCTAATCATATTCGTGTCTGACGGATGGCAAATGCAAAAGAAAGTTTAAATGGCGAACTGGCTAAGACATTCTCTAACATTTCGAATCACAAACATATGATTAATTAATTGTAGAAAGTTTATTGTATTAAAGTGAATATGTGGGACTATAAACAATCTTAAAGTGAAGAATTAGAGCGAATATAAAGGGAGCTTTCTATTTTTGAGTTGCTTACTTTTTGGTGTTTTCTTAAAAAAAACAAATAGTGCATATTGTTGTTGGTTAAAAAATATCGTGCACTTGTGCAGTTGTAAACAGCTCACTTAAAAGTTTAGGTACTTGACTCTCCATACATGCCATCCATGGCCTAGCTAACAAACAGGTTCGGTTAAATACATACTATCTTTAGTTAATAATATAAGAACTGTGTAAACACGAAAATGTCTTGAATCATTAACAATTACTTCCATATTATAGACTGTATGATAAAATGGCGGCGATTTTAACATTCTTGTGTATATATTCAAATTAGCCACGATATTCTTTTGAAAGTTTACAGTAACTCAAAAACGAGACTAGTACGGCTAACAAGAATGTAGATAAAAGAATATCAAAACCGTGCCATTTTGCACAGGATCTTTAATATTTATTACCTTTTCTGAAGTTTTCGCAGTCCAATGACATGTTTCTCAGCTTCCCATGCCATTTCCTTTCTTACAGCATTAATCTAAAAGCGCAAATATAAAACACAGCGTTATTCAAAGACTAACAACCACAAACCAGAATCTACCTGTACTCCTTATAATTACTGATAGTTCTCGGAGATCAAAGACTTGTTTAAATTAATTAACCAAATCTGTTAGCATTGTTTATATTTTGCGCTTTATTTCATAAGTAAAGATTTTTTAGATCAGCATATGATGTGTTAGCCACAGATTTCTCAGTGAGACATTAGAAGTTTCAGTTTTATTCAGTTTCTACATTGATACCGGCTTTTAATAAATCAAAGCCACCTCATGTATGAATAATAAATTTTATACAACAGATTTTGCCATTGTAAAAAAGTTAGTAGCGTTCATGAAACAAATAAGTAGATATATAATAAGATATCAGTTTTCATTTATGTTAGAAGTTAATATTTTGCGAAAAGGTTTAGATTACAGTTTCATAAGATATCAGTTTTCATTTATGTTAGAGGTTAATATTCTGCGAAAAGTTTTAGATTACAGTTTCACAGAATGTAAAGTTTACGTTTCATCACTCAATGTCCTTCAGATCGCGCTTTTTGACCCCTTTTGACCTTTGATGGACTTTTTCAGCTGTAGTTCATACATATTATAAAGCTTTTCCTACTGAGACGTCAAAACGATGCTCACAAACACAATTCACATAGCTAAACAAAAAAGAAAGTCAAAAACCTCTAACTTTAACAAAGTTTAAAGTTATAAAGTTTTTGAAATTGCTTCACATTGTGCCAAACTCCTGAAATCTTAAAAATTCTTCCAGCTAGAAATCATTTGTTGTTAACTTAAACAAAAAAATCAACTGACTTCCAAGACAAATTAAAACAATAAAACTACTGAGGGTACTGTAAACGCCTTAATTGGACCGTGAATTTCTACTCTCTTTCTCGTGCATGAGCCACACTTACTTACTTACTAACTTACTTACTAGCTTACTTATTTACTTACTTACTTACCTTCTCCTCAGTTTTGGCTTCTTCCTGTCGAAGAACTTCCGGATCAATTACAAATTCCTGAATAACAATTAAACAAAAGATTCTTAAATCAAAAAAATAAGTTATCTTTGAATTAGGCACTAAACTCTAATTTCTTAACAGCAGATTTTACAAAACAATTAAGTGAGAAACCGTAGCTACAATGGAGTGCACAAACACTTGAGTCAGCTCATTATATAGTGCTAGTTTCACGTATTTGAGGCACAGCAGACCTTGTGTTTTTCAAACCCCCCTCCCCCCATGCAATGTTGTCAAAAAAGATTCATTGCACTTTTCAGAGTACAACTATAACAAAATTGCAAGATTGCATGGGGGGAAGGGGGGACATTAATAGAACAAAGGCCTTTTTTGCAGATTTTATTGTTTGAGATGCAAATTTTGAAGGAAAATATCTCATATGTAGCAACGATTTTGCTCCGGATTGTAGGTACTGTAAACTGAGTATTATGTGCAGAGGATGATCGACCAGGTGATGGCTACAGAGTAAGAAAGTGCATCGAGTGAAGGCAATATGAGAATAGCTACTTTAATCCCTGGATTAAAAGAAAATTCAAGTAGCAATTTCTTCTTTAAGAAAAGGTGAGCAATTAGTTAAGAACACTGTTTGGATTATCAAAAGAAAAAAAACTTGTTGATCCCAAAATTGCAACCCAAATCCTTCCCTATAAGGTTGAAAACAAAAAAATTGGTTCAATATTTAACCCTGCTTGTTTACTGATAATCGCCTTTTGAACAACTGGGCCAAGTTACAGAAAGATAAGCTAAATCCTTTAAAAGCCAAGTGGCACATTGGATAGTCGCTTATCAATATCTCCAGTTGCTGTAGTGTGAAGTGGATGAGTGTTTTCAACCCTCTCTAGGTGGGACACTAATCCATTACTGGTTAGCTCCCAGCAGAAGCTGGTACTTATTTACCTACCCAGGATGGATGGAAAGCTGAGTTAGCTTAGGCAGAAAAGAGGTCACACAACCATTTAAACCCAGCCGGGATCAAACTGGGAACCTTGTAGTCGGAAGGCAGAGATCTTACCAACTCTACCAACCATGCCCACCCGTTATATGGAAAGATAAACATATAAAAAAATGGTTTATTAGCCTTATCCTTTAAAAAGACAATTTCACAGAACTGTATATAATTATTGTTGCCTGACCCGCATATTTGATTGAGCATAAATTACTGACGTTCATAATTTCCATGAAGCTTAATAACACTACATTATCAAAACCATTCAAAAGATCCACAATATGACATACCTCTGGGAATAACTGAACATGGGAAGGAAGTTCTTGGTTACGTATCAACAGCTGTTTGAAGGTACGTCTCAACTTAGCTATGGCTTGACGGACATGCTGTGAGTCCAAAGCAAAGGTTTGTTACTCTATGATATCTTATTTGTGACATAACATAACTAACTTGTATCATGTTCCCCCCCTCCTTGGTGCTAAAATATAATCCACTCACTTCCATTCTCTACATACATGCTCGGGCTATCAAAAAGTAAATATATTGGAAACACTGCCACTTAGAATACTAGTAATCAGCTTTCATTTTGGTAAAGTATAATATTATCTCCAATATAACAAAAACATTGTCTGTTTTAATACCAGAGGATGCATTATCCGTCTGAATGAACTTGGGCAAAGTTTTGTAGATCGTCTGGCTGTAGGTCTCTAAGTATAAAGACTTGCACAAGATACATTATCCGTTTAGAGGAAGTTCCTTTTGAAATGCGTCTTTAACGGCGCACTATGCAAGATAGTTTGTGTAGACGCATAAAATGTTTTGTGCCCATATTTATACTAGAGATATACGATAAGACAACTACAAAAGTTTGCCCAAGTTCGTCCTCTAGTACAAAAATGGCTATTGAATTAATTTTTGGAACAGTAGCTTCAAATGACAAGCCCTTACGGAAGTCATTCAGTTACGTAACACATTAAATTTAATATCGTGTACAAGTCAGCTTTACTTAACACCTTTTTCAGTTCTGCACATATGCCATAAAGACTTCAAGCTCTTTCTCTATTAACCGCCTAGAGATCTTACCAAGGTACTTTACTTCCTATTCCAATTATTTTAAAATGAATCAAATATTCAGAGAGTTTTAAGAAGCATTAAATTTTGGCAAGAGAGAATGGACAAAAAAGTGAAAGAATTTCCCGATTGACCACATTTCTTTCTCCGATATTTTTAAACAGCGACTTCCCCTTGTTAGTAAGAAAGATGCAAGAGCTGTTTCAAAAGCCTAAGGAACTCACTTTATGCCATACTTGACACATTAGTCCAAACAAAATACAAGTGACAAGTGGCATTTCCACAAATATCCCATGAGAAAGCATTGCATAACTAATTTATCCCAGTTGAATAGGCTAGCCTCATTGAAAGGGCTAGCCTGGATGAGTGGGCGAGCCTGGTTGAACGGGCGAGCCTGGTTGAACAGGCCGAATTTTTCTACCAAGATCCTTGCTCTCTGCATGGACTCTGTATAAAAAATACCTAGTTAAGGTTGCGCACTGAACAGACTTAGCCTTTCACAAGTAATCAGGGCCTTACTCAGCTAGTCTTTCGGTACTTTGACCTTTTAAGCCTTAATTTTCTCCCAACTAAATCTTATACCTTTTATATAAGTAGCTTAGGAGAATTTTGCTTTTAAAAATGCACAAAATATTATGCACGCTTTAGCACAGCCCAATGTAAACTCTGTTGGAAAACAAGCTTTCTTACCTGCTTCTTTTCTTCTGCAAGTCTTAGCATCCTGTCGTGTTCAGCCTTCTGTTTTTCCATTTCAATGCTGTCAGTAATCAAAGATAGCATTACATACAGGATCAATAAGGTTACCTATCGTAATAACTTTTTCACTTGTAATCATCATCATCATCGTAATCATCATCGTCATCATATCATCATCATCGTAATCATCATCATAATTATCATCATCGTTACCACACCATCACCACTACCACCATCATCATCAACACCATTCATCACCAACATCATTACCAACCATTATAAAATCACCAACACCATAATCACAATCACCATCACTATTATCATTATGAGTGTTATTATTGTTATCAGCAAAGACCTTTATTGTAGAAGAAGGCATTCCACGGACCTAAAGGAGGTTTGTTTATTTGCCTTCTTTGCTTGGTACGAATAATTATAAAGACAAAAGTCTCTCTACCTAGTTCGCTTGAAGCTATACAACAACAAACACCCTGAATTTGCGTCTTTTAGTAGGACGATAA
>JAPEIX020087017.1:0-10608 GCA_026122405.2 Zoanthus sansibaricus | reverse complement strand
TTAGGGTTAGGGTTAGGGTTGGAATTGGCTTTAGGGTTAGGGTTAGGGTTGGAATTGGCTTTAGGGTTAGGGTTAGGTTTGGAATTGGTTTTAGGGTTAGGGTTAGGGTTGGAATTGGCTTTAGGGTTAGGGTTAGTGTAGGAATTGGCTTTAGAGTTAAGGTTATGGTTGGAATTGGCTTTAGGGTTAGGGTTAGGGATGGAATTGGCTTTAGGGTTAAGGTTAGGGTTGGAATTGACCAGTTTACGTCCAATAGTACTATTATATACACGCTTTTATTTGTAGGAACCAGTAAATTCTACCGAGGCTCATTGTTCTATTTTTTTGGCTGTTTCAGCCTGAATTTGTTCTTATTTTGTTATTATATCTGTAAGCGGTTTGAAATAATGAAAAATGTTGAAATAAAAAGACAAAGCATTGTAAAATAGTGCTGATTTATCGTCTAAGGAGCTTTTAGTATTACATAAATACGTGTAATTACGAACAATAGTAGATATCCTAAATTTGAAGCGGTGCTTCTGTGTTGTTGTTTTTTTCAACTAAAAACATTTTCATTTTATTTCAGCCTCCGCTGAGCTTATATTGTTCCTAATTTTTGGCCAATATGAGCCTCTTATAAACTGTTTGTTCTTACAAACTTAGTTTATAGGCAGAACTGAAACGGGTCTAGTTACTTCGTAATAGATATATAAAAGGAGACATGAAATTCAATGGATAATTACAAAATATATGCTTCTAAATTCAAAAGTTATCCCGCAGCAATATATAATATTTGCTTTACATAAGTTAGAAATTCTGATTTATCATAAATTGCTGCACGCAGGAATCGAGCTATTTTTTTAAAAGGAAACTGTCCCACCTAAAGTGAATACTGAATAACGTTTTCGAGAGGGCAATGTTTGCTCACACAATATAAAGTTAGCAACGCAATTTTTTCCTTTTCTGGAACCGGGTGTGAATTCAAGAATCTAATACCAGCTCATTCTAAAACTTAAATTTTTCTCAACTGAAATTCACTGTGGTGAAGTTGATTTGTTGATGTACATACACTTTTCATAGATCAGGCTATCTCTTCGAAACTAATTTATAAACAAATTCGAGAGTGTCTAGTACAAAAGTTCTGTCCTGCAAAATATGTAATTTAACTAGTTTAAAACAAATTACACATACAACCTACCTAATTACTGTTAGTCTTTGGCGAGCTTTGACTAATTCAGGCCCATAAGTAAATTTTTCTTAATTAAATAATTGTTTTGTGACATATAAGCGAACACTATTTATCCACATAGCTGATCAACTGAATGGAGATTTAAATAAAAAGAGGTAAAAGATCTTAACTATTTTAACTGCACCGTTTTGGGAAGTGGAAACAGAAAGAGTTTTTTGGTTTAGCTGGTCAGGCTTCTTCGGAGGAATTTTGTGGAGGTGAGGGGAGGGGGCTTGAGGGATCGACGAAAGCACATTCTGAATATCAACTGGTTGAAAACACAGTGCCTGCATCTTAACAGCAGTTGAAAACAAAAGACTGAATGTTTGAGTTTTGTCTTCAAGGCTAAATGATCTAAAACATAGTTAAATAATTGTTTAAATATCATATCAGCCGCCGAGATTTTAAAGTATGACAAAGGAAGTATTTTTCGGTTTAACTGAAGCGAAATTGTCAATTTTACAGTCTTGATAAACTTTTTCCACCCTAACTTCACAATAGATAGGGGTAGCTACAACAACCCTTGAGAGTTAAATCAATTTTCTGAAGTTTTTGTTACTTAAATCACTTGACTCAAAAAATACGAGGAATATCGAATGTATTGGTATAAAAAGTTGACTTTTTCACCTTGCTACGTGACCTCTTCTTCAGTTGTCAGTTGAGTCTACCGATAACTCTGTAATAATGGCGACGTGTATGGCTACGATGTAAGAATTCATCCTGCTAAAACTTACTTACTTACTTACTTAATCCTCTTCGTGCTTAGTCTAACATAAGGCCTCAACTAGAGCTCGCCACTGATCACGGTCAGCTGCTTGACGTTCCAAGTACCCCCAGGTCCAGCCTTTGTTCTTAATCTCCTTTTCAACAGTCCTCCTCCATGTTTCTTTTGGACGGCCTCGCTTTCTACGGCCGTCTGGGGTCCATCGCTAAAACAGGTCTGTTTTAATTATCTCCCCTGAATTTAAAATTTTAAGTTGTTTCGACTTACCGTTCGACCACTATTTTTTAAAACCTGGAGATTAGTATTTGATTCCTGCTAAAAGCAGAAATAAAACAGGGAGAAACAAAAACAAAATAGATTCTGGCTGAAATAGCAAATATCATCGAAAGTTCTAACTACTATAGCGGGCTCTATGGAGGTTAAATATGACAAATGAATATTGTATTATCAATACTTGTAGTGTAATCATGTCATATTTAGTAATTAGCGTTACAAAGGGAATTTCCTCATGAATGAAAGCTGGATCTCTCAAACAACGTCTTAGAATTAAATAAAATTCAATGACAATGATTTGTTTCTATTAAGCTTGTTTGTTCACTTTTCCGTCGCTCCAGAGACTATGGCTTGGCAGACGATAGTGGTCTTGTTGGCTGTGCTTGTTTTACACACGCAGTTGTTGTCAGCTCATCCTGAGGTAAGTAGAATGTTTTGATAAACAGCATCTGAACTCATGAAGAATGTGATTTAGAAGAGTTTTTTTTCTTGATGTAACACTAACAACAAAAACAGTTTACTTCCGGCTTTTCTACATATATCGATTACATAAAAACTAAAAAATATAACATAATTTGGATGGAACAAATCATAATAATTCTTTCTATTAATCATGAAAAAAATTTTGAATTAATTACATACAATCTGTTCTCTATCTTTATTTGTCATGCACGATTGTTTCTGAAGGGGATTTCTCGAATTTATGTAAGTACACATGCACCTTTCATTTTTATAAGATCTTCCTTTTTTTACCCAAACCTTTTAGATACTTTTCAAAATATTAGTTTCAAAATATGCCTTCATTTTCTTGAAGCAGTGGAACGAAAGGTGCATTTAAAATAATTTCAAACTTCACTTAATCGAGGGGGCTGAAGTAAATGCTTGAATCGCAAAAAAGAACTTGTTCTGCAGGCGGAAGAACGAAAGAAAAATAGTTTAGTAGTGTACTTTTAGTTTCAGTAACTTTTGATTGAACAAAACACATTTAAAGTTTTCATAAAAATTAGCTTAAAGAAAGGGGGTACAACCATACTCCATGTAATGAAAATGAAAAATTTTATATCGAAGAATTTCTTATGCGGATCAAGTGCTTGAGTTTCACTATCATTCTTAAAAGATTAAAATTTATGAAATTTGAGCCTCGTGATTCTTATTAATGGTATACGTATAAAAAAGCCTGTTGACCGTGTAGCTCCTATGTTTTCAGGTGGAAAGAGTAATAGACTAAATAGTTTTAATGATTATACTTGAAAAACAGAATAATAACAACGTTTTCTCACGGTAAGACGCTGAAATAGTTTTCACTGCTGAAAAAACAAAGTACGCGGACAAATATCAGAATGTGAAAATGATAGATCATATTTTAAAAAATAATGGAAACAGTTTCAGAATGAATATTTCTAGTTATATATTATGATATTAGTACAATAAAAATGACTAAAACAAAAATAAACAATTAATTTAAAAATTCTTGAAGTACAGTATGTGTCTCGGCTTATCAATAAAATATCAGTCAAACAAATTCGTTGGTTGTGTCAGTCTTGTTCAATCACTTCAGCTTAAAAATAAAATTTAAAAGAAAACAAGCAACTCAAAAAGATATCAGAAGCTGCTTTAAGTTTCCCTTATCACATGACTGAAAACAAACTATATCCTGTACTCAAGTCTGCATAGCGCAAGAACCACATGCACAGCACTGAATTAACTGAGACAGCTCTACTAAAAGTAAATCAAAGGTACTCAATGGTGGACTGTACCGTACCACTCCGTGGCTCTAGTATAGTCGTAACATAAAATGGAATTATTTTCCACTTATTTGGCTGTTGACTTAGATTTCCAAAATCTATCATCAATTTTGATTGTGTTAAAATGTTTGTTTCACGTACAATTGCTCAATAAGAAAAATGTCGTAATAAATTCTATGCAATCTTGTTCCCAGAGCCCGCGTTCCTTCTGGCCAACGCCAAGAAACAGGACTCTGGGATAATACATGTGAAAACCCAACTGGATTGGCTGATCTTTTAACCGGAAGTAAACAGTTAATAATTGAGCGATTTGCACTGGAAATACAAACGTTACATATAAAAAGGCGGAGAGAACGCCAATAAAGGCCGAAAACGACCCGAAAATTAAAAATCTGTCCCGTCTTTTGCAAAATTATAGGTTATTTGTGTTGCTTTTTGATCCAAACAATAAAATTGAAGAAACAAAGTTTTTACAAAAGGTACTTGGGAATACCAAGGTGGACCACAATGAAGGCATTCCACAGTGTCAGTGCCCAGTGGGTTTGCAGCCCTTGCTGTAGAAAGCTTCAGGTTTTTAAAATAATTTACAACAACTCGTAAGAAATTCAAAGAAAAACTACGAGGCAACAGTGCAGGTAAACATTCACACGTTAACCCTTTGACTTCCGGACCCAGTTGCTCAAAAGCCTATTTGTACTAACTCACGGTTAAATGTTTAACCCATGGTTTTGTTGTCAACCTTACAAGGATGGGTTTGATCTGAAAATTTCGGATTTACGAGTTTCTTCCTAGGATAATCTGTACAGTATATCATAAGAACCTTAATCTTTTCCCTAGAGAAAAAAATGCTGCTGCAAATTTAGCTTAAACCAGGGTTGAATTTAACCAACCTTTGAACAACGCGGCCCTAAAAGCCACTCGTAAAATCTCTTTAAGTACTGTTCCTGGAGCAAAATGGTAGTATTGTGGGTGATTTCAACACACTACGAAATCAAAACGTAAGTATGTGCGCAGTACAAATTGAAAAATTTGACACAAGAAAGTGTTTATAACTTTCTATACCTAAAAATTCTAGAATAGCTCTACAATATTGACTGAAAACTCGGATTTATAAAATGATTCTAACACGATTCTGCCATTTTCCTACGAAGGCTAAACTAAATACTTCAAAATTAAAGACTGAACAGGTAAAAAATGTGAGTAAAACTTGCCGCCTTATACTAATTCAATAATTTTTTATTCAAAGATAAAGAAAGTATAACAAATTTGAATTTACTTACGCAACGCACTTTGCGCAAACATTATCCATTTCGTCATATTGATTTCTAAACCATTTACCAATAAAAGGTTATTTCATTTTTTGGGTTTACAAACTTATAAACTTGTAAACAGAAGCTTAAAACTAAATATAACAGTAATTTTGATTCAAATGTCAGCGATGAGTGTCTTATAATAATTTTTCATGTCCACCAATCTTTAGTATTTTATCCTTAATTTCAACATAATTTTCAGCAACGGGGTAGACACCGTACACCGTCGCCATTGTTGAACGAACTGCAACTAACTGATCAATAGCTTGCGGCTCAAACGTTTACAGTGATACTCTAGAGATTGAGTTATATTAAAATGCACATTTTATATTTCTATCCAGGAAGCGAAGTTAGAAAACAGAGAAGATGGAGCGGCTGGGAAAACTCGAGGTAATATATTAAAAACAAGGATAAAAATCATTGATTAATATTGACTAATAAAATAGAACGTTTTCATCTTCAGTATGATCTATTTACAGTATACAACAAGCTTAAAACGTAGTTGGTTTACGTAATCCCCGAGCGATGCAGGCTGGCGATAAAACATTGTACTTGTTTATTAAGGCTGGGTAGTTCACGTGCAATTAAAAGTGCCTCTATTATTTTTCTTTTAAATAAAGATTTTTCTTTATGAAGAATGTTCCACGTGTAAGAAGGATTTGGATGACTTGAGAGATGCAGTTTAGGTTGTGAATTGTGCAAAGGATTCTCATGTTCAGCTTTTCGAGCAACGAAATTTCTCATTGTTTCACCAATATAGGTCTTTCCGCACGAGCATTCTGCTTTGTAAACGACTGACAATGGATGTTTGTTTGTGTCTTTCAATTTGAAAAGGCTCTTGATTTTCCTTGTTACATTACATTAAGTTAACAAAAATGAGTTGTGGCCTGGGTCTTAAATGGCCGCGTGAACTGGTAACAGGTCACCGTCGCGTCCTTTGGGTAGACAGCTTCAGAGTCGAAAGTGAAGAGAGGAAGCATTTGAATACTACGAGAAACGTTTTTCCCTACATTCTCAAAATTCATTTCTTTATTCAATAAATACAACTAGTACTGTATGAATGAAGAGAAAACAAGTTTTTGGCTTTTTCTTTGGATCAAGCCCGTTACAACACTATCAAGAGACTTTGTTATTAGAACGATTGACAGTACAACACTTTATCACGTAACAGCAATGTTATCCTATCATGTAAAACATCAATTATTGCTGAACAAGATGTACCGGTTGCTTTATTGATGTAGCAAGTAACCATGGAAACAAGAAATCCTTGCAATAACACACTATATTTTGGCCATAGTTGCTAATATCTGATAAAAGAACTCGGTGGCCCCAATCTTTTATTGCACAAAAGTAATTAACATGCCAGAATGAAATTTTCTGTAAAGTATAAAAAAATCTACAGAGCTGATTCAGAGCTATCTTAATTTTTCAATTATTTACGTTCGCTTTGAATTTGCTCCTTAGATATTTTTAAACTTTGCAAAAAGCTTCCTTTTGGTATGCTGATTACATTTCAGAAATAGAAAAGGGAGGTCACGAGTTCGTTTTTGAGATATGAGCAACTAAAGTTAAAATATGGGATGTTTTGTAAGGGCTTTCTGTTATCATGGTTACATTTTACTTCACGAAAACAACCGAATTTGTTTCAACAATAATTGATGTTTGATATGATACCAAAACATTGCTGTTGAATAATAAAGTGTTGTAGTGTCAGTTGATCCTTCTGTTAACAAGGTCTTTTGAAAGTTTTGAAACTGGCTCTATCTACCAAAAAACGCTACCCAGGCCTGCGCGGTCATGTTAGTAGCCAGTTTTTTTTTACTTTTTTTTGTAGTGGGCTATTGCGTCAACTAACAATCAAATAAAAAATTTCTTTAAAAAAGAAAGAAAAATTAACGAAACGAAATTTAGATTATCTTTTGAAAGTGAAGTTTTCAGTTCAAAATGACTGTTCCGGGATAACACAATCACTGCTTGTAAGCTTGGATGCTGATATTTTCAATTTGACAAGGAGAAAACACGTGATTGAACGCAGCTGTGTTCTGTTGAGAAATGGCTGTGTATTGATGGATGGAATTTGTAGCTAATTCATTACTCGGAGCAGATTGTTGAACCAAAATTGACTTAGACTTTTCTTCACCAGCAAAAGATTTTAAACGCTAATCAGAAAACAAGGATGGCTACGTAAAATATACTACCGCCAAGATAATGTTTCAAACTTATAACTGCCTGGGTTGTGATTTTTTTTTAACTGACAGTGAAAAGATTTGCATGGCAAGCTAGAAATCTGATCCTGCTTATCACATGCGTTACAAGGAAAGCAGGTTGGCAATATAACGGGTATGGTTGCTGGTGTGGATTGGGAGGAGGCGGTCAACCTGTGGATGGAACGGACAGGTAAAATTTGTGTGGTCAATCTGTGGCTTTACCCAAATCGAGAAATTATTTTTTGTTGATAGATATCTGAACAGACATAACTAACTAGAATGACTAACGTATTATTAAAATATTCGGTAGTACGTAGTATAACGTATTTAGCTATCTGTATGCAGAGGCGGAAGCCCATTACTGAGATAAATACTTTAATTAACGTAAGTTGCGAAGGAAGTGGTTACCCATTCTTCCTAGCCAGAGGCTAATGTTTAATCGCTCGACGGCTCGAATCTTGGTGTGAAAATCAAGTTTGAGAGCACTTGCAACTGTAGGGCAGCGCTGAATTTAAGCTAAACTAAAAATGTGATTTCACAAAAATGCATTCATCGTGTATACTAGATTGTGCGACAACGGACTTTCTTATTATTTAGTAAAGTAAAAAAGTGAAACACAGTATACTTCAATATTGAGACCGAATACTAAAAAATATCATCTAGTTTTTGTGGCGGAACGAATAAAAGAGCAGAAACTACTTAAATGGGTATCGTAGTCTTTTGGGCTACACCGCATAAAAAATTGAAAAGTTAAGTGCAAACCAAACCTTCTTTTAAAGCAATATAAAAACTCATCACATGGTAATTAATTTTGTTTTTAGATGTTGCAAGACTCATGACAAGTGCTACGATCGTATAATAGCGTCGAGGATATGCGGCTTTCCCAAGAACTTGAGCATCTACTTCGCAAAATACAGGAGACTGGGTTGCACAACTTGCGGTAAGTCGTACAAATTATCTTTGCCTGTGTTCATTTTCGTATGGCGAAAAATACCATTCTTTCTGTCAATACCTTTTTAAATGACGACAAACTAAATAGTTATTTGTGATAAGTGACATGTGACATGTGTGCGCGTCATGGACATGCCGCTTTTCCAAGCGTTTTTTACGCGAAATACAAGAAACATCTGGACATAACTATTGTCGTGATAAGTCTTATACATATTCTCTTTGCCTGTGTAAGTGCTGGTTTTTTTTTCCGCGAAAATTCTTTTTTCAATAACGTTTAATGGACGATACTCTATAATTATTGGCGATAAATAGCATGTGTTTGCGATTGACAGATTTTTAATTAATGGAAGCCAAGGACTGCTGCTAGTTAGTTTGTTTCGTACTCTAGGCGGACGAAAAACTAAATTGGACCAAAAACATGTCTCCGGGAGGCGGTTTTCAACGAAGTAAAGCCTGGTTTCTATATGACGCCGATCTACCGCCGATTTTAGTGGGCGACACGGTTTTGTAGTATATAGAACATCGTGATGTCTTCGAGATCGCCGATGTCTGGGAAATTGCCGACTGCAGTCGAAAAAGTTGTCAAGGGTACAACTTTTTCAATAGTCGCGCCCAGACTTGTCGCAGTAAATGTTTGACATGAAAACAATATTCGGTACCGCCGACATAAATTTCCCAAAATTCGTTGGTTGCCGCATGTAATTTTCGACGTCAGAAATAAGAAGTTTTCATACAAACGAAATTTAATCATTCGTAATAGAAATAACACAAAATATTACAACAAAGCTTAAAAAAAATTAAAGAACAGAAAGAAAAGAATGCATGGCTTGCTGTGACCAATGAATTGAAAATTTAGGTTTCTGAAGCCCAATCAAGATACAATTTAATGCGAGTGATGTTTTGCAAATATTTGCTAAGCGTAAGCCAGTCCGCTCAGGATCAGGGTGGCAAGATATCGTAATCAAGGAAGAGTTTGAGTACCTCAGATTGTTAAATGTTCGTAAAAAGCATCGTGAAACAAGTGCAGCGCTAGCAGTACGGGATGATTAACAAGCCTGTACGCAGAAATTTTCCTGGTTGGTGCAAATAACATTTTTTGGAACGAACCCTCTCAGACATGACGTCATTTTATCATAATTCATATTTTCAGGACAGCATAAAAAAAATAATCAAGTTCTGTACAAAAAAAATTTGGACTGACAAATTAGATTTTATTCTAATTTATTATTGAGAGTGTTTTACAGGTAAATAAGAGTGATTCTAAATATGCTTTGATATCAATTTCCATCGTAAACTATATTTTTTTATTCACTGCTTTTATAATTGAGTAAACTTTGTACACCGTTACGGCCGTTGGAGGAAGGGTGCATTTGCACCCCGAGCACCCCCCTTCCTCCTGCGTGCGGGCCTGATCAAGTCATGGTCGATACAGAAAGCGAAGGCAGCAATGATCAGCCTGCACTGTCATTGTCAATTCTGCAAAAAGTATTGTTGTACTTTAAAAGTCACGTCACAATGAGATCAAAAGGTTGTGTACTAACACTAGTATTTCTATGTGGTTGTATTTCAGAACCGTGTGAATTCTTTCTGTCATTTACCACGTTTTATATCTAAACTGGTCACCAACGTATTTTAGTGCCGTCGACAGGTTTAACCAACACTACATTTTTTTCCTTGCAGTTCCCCAACGTTTTCAGGGTCCCTGGTGGAGCAGAAAAAAAAGGCAGTGCAAATATCAAAAATGTCAGTGTGACATGCAGATGGTCAAATGTTTCAGAAGAAACCTTCGCACATTCAGCAAACGTTACAAGAAGTACAACAAGAAGAAATATTGTTGATATTCCTTGTTATTGATGTAGCAATCAACTCAAATAAAATGTAATCAGTTTGTTTAGTTTATCGTTATAAGGTATTTCAAGACGGGAAGTGAGTACCTTATTATAGGAAATAAACCCTGGAGTTAATTAAGGCATTGGAAATTAACGCGACTTAAATTAACGCGAAGTGAAGGAAAAATTATTTTCCAATAAAGGAAATAAATGCAAATGAGGTGCTTAAATTTCAAAATGAAGGAAACTAATGCTACCACATAAAGGAACGGAACTTGTATAGACAACAGGAACAAACTTATTGTAACACACTGTTAACAAGTTAACAAAATTCAAAACCCAAACGAATCTCGCTATTTCGA
>JAPEIX020086982.1:0-10610 GCA_026122405.2 Zoanthus sansibaricus | reverse complement strand
AGGTCATGGCTTCATTGGGCCTGGAACACAAGCCAGATGAGGGTATGGCAGCGTCTTGCGCCAAGCCTGAGCCTGGTTCTGTTCCCACGGGCTTCGTGCCGGCGGCAGAGCCAGCACAGAGCCTGAAGCAGCAGGATCCTAGCGAGATGACGGTGGCCCTTTCCTTTGACCAGAAGGATGAGACCTTCACCCTGGAGGGCTGGGAAACCTTGATTCCGCCCATGCCCACCACGGCTTCCAAATTCTTCCGGGGCATCACCCACGGGGAACTTCACGCCCTACTGGAGGCCTTCAAGAGCTCAACCTGGACGGCAACTCTGATTGCCAAAATTGGTGAGGTGTACTATATCTCCAAGAGGGAGGCCGAGCACACCAAGATCTTGAAGGTTAAGCACACGGCGGCTCGTGGGGGCTCCATGGCTGACTTGAAGGAAAAGGACCCGGGAACTCCTGCACAGATGGTTTGTTCTGAGTGCAACGCACCATGGGGTAACGGGGTGAAGTGCCTCCTTTGCCAAGGTTCCTCTCCGGTGGACTTGTCTGCCCACCCATTGTCAGTCATTGAGGTTGATGGCCTTTCCTGGCAACTGAGGCTGACTGAGGCTGGCCCGACTTGGGTCCCGGCAGATACTAAGGCGACTAAGGCTGCAGGCTTTGTGGAAGTGGGCGATATGGGGCGACCTCCCCCTTCGGCAGCTTCGGGCGCCAGCAAGGGGTTGGTCTGATGTTTCTAAAATGAGTGATTTTTTTTCATATCCGACATTCTGTTTAGAGGCTTTTCAGCTTTTCTTTTAAATATTTGAACTGAGGTTTTATGTTTTTTTTACAGATTGCAATTATCATTTCATTTTTGATCCGATTTTTTTGTTAATACCACATTGAGTGTGAAATTTTAAAGAAAGTAAAATTTTGTAAATATCATACTCGAAGGACTCAGTAAACAACAAATCAAACTATTTTTAAGAAAATATTAAAAAAGTTGCAAACACCCACAATCTAATTATAAATGTCTCAATCAGCCTACAAACTGTTTTGTTTCGACACAAAAATTAAAGTTTAACGTGAAATCTAATCTTAAGTTTTGGCACCGAAATTTCAATTTGCTATCAATATGTTCGAGACATTTCGACTAATTGTTTGTAGTGTTTACATTATTTCAGATTATTCTGCACAGCTAAACTTAATTATTAATTCAGGCAATTTATAAAGTATTAATTAAAGAGATTTTCATATCAAGTTTACGTTTAAGTTGAGTACGTCTAAAGTCAGTGAAATGAGTGTAAAAAATTCAATCGGCAATGAATTTGCTATTGATGTTGTCTATGGACCGTAGTACTCAGTAGTAGTAGACAATTTCTCGACTCAACTGTGCATGTACACTTATCGACTGAAATCCCGACCCCCTCCCCCCAACTCACGCCGGGCCAAGGTGGGGGAATGTGGGGGAGTTTTATGGTATTTGAAGGCATGGTTCGCCGTGGAATAGGAGGATTTCTCAGGATTTGCTTTAATTAAACATTGATGGAGATAGGGGAGCGAGGTGGGGATTGGACTTGTGCCTAGTTTCCTCACGGTAATTTCTTCACGTGGTCACTGGTGGTGTCGCTCGCTGGATTTCGATGGGCCGCGCTTTGCAGTTTTGTTTCGACATCTAGTTTTGAAAGGTATAAGTTTCCTAATTATTTTTCCTTTTATTTCATCATCTTATAGATTAATCCTTTGGAATTTTGCCTTGAGCTTTCTTGGTTTATTGGCTGGAAAATATAAATGGTCGGGATTTCAATTGATAAGTGCATTACAAGTCAATAGACCATTTTTGCATTGCAGATGCCGTTAACTTCAACGACAACGGCTCAGTTTTTGCGGCCTTAGCCTCAATATGAAATTAAATATTCCCAAATACCAACTTAGTTACGTGCAACTATGTGTATTGTTGGAGGTGTGACTTCTCGCTTCTCGCTATTTTAAAACTTGATTTAGATTTTAGGCTTGAGTATTTTTCAAAGTTTCTTATACAAATACATTTAATAGTAACAAAATATTATAATGATAATAACCTTGACACCTTTATTGAGCTGGACAGAGGCCTACTAAGGTCTCCGGGGCCTACGGTTTAACGTCCTAAACCGAGAAGACGTGAAAGTCTAACCATTTGCAAATGATATAGCAAAGGCAGTACCTTCTCCTCAATTAGTTTAAAAACATGAGTGCTGGTCCGGCCAGGAATCGTACTCGCGCCTTCCGCACGAAAGAATGGCACCTAGGCAACTAGGCTAACCAGACGGCGGTTTGTTTACGTTTTTAATTTTATTAGGAACTTATTTATTTTAGGGCCTTGGTGAACACTCTTATTTAACATATTTATCCAGTGGATTTAAATCTCAAATGTTTTTAGACTGTTCTTATTGTAGTCAAACCTGATAAACTTCTATATTTGATGATATAATTGTAACTGGGTTGCTAGTATGCTTTAGTTGAAAACAATGCTGCATAGAAAAGCCAGGAAATCTTGCCGATAATTAACAGTTGTTCATAATTTTTTGGCTGCTTCAGCCTCAATTTGTTCTTGATTTGTTCTTATTTCATATTTGTGTGAGCGGTTTGAAATGATGAGAAATCAAAACAAAAAGACAAGGCATTGAAAAATAATGTTACTTGTTCGTTTTCTTTGTTCATCATTCAACGGTATTGTTGAAACATACATATGTACAATAGTTAAAACCGATCGCACGATGAATTGTAAGTATTACACTGTAAGTATTATTCAGATATCTATTTAAACGAATACGTATAACATTTTATAGGACAATGGTATAGATGTAGTAATAATTTAAATTGGAAACGGTGCTTCGGTGTCGTTTCACTGGGAACATGCATTACAAGATTCAGATGTAAAGTTTCAACCAGAAACACTTTCAGTTTATTTCAGCTTCAGCATGAGCTTGTTCCTAATTTTCTGCCAATCTGAGCTTCATTGTTCTCTTAACGTTGTCTAAAATAAGGGTGTAGGTATCGCGACTAGTTGCCCATTTCCAACTAGATCTTGTGCTATAATTTTTATATATACCAACTATGAAATAGTTCAAGTTCTCGACCATTCCCTCAGACTCAGGTTTGTTCGTAGCATGTTCTTAAATTGTTGCCAATCTCCAGCCTGATATTCTTAAAAAAAAAATTTCTTACAAAAAGAATATATATATTTATATGCATAAGTAATAATAAATTTCAGAAAAGCTCAAATACGCTTTATCCGCCTGCAGAAGCCATTATAAAGTCCACACAGAGCTCGGAAATCTAAATCTTGTTGTAGGCATAATTTTTTTAATTTAGAAGTTAACAAAATGTTAGAATCAGAATGTTAAATAGCTAGCGCATGATATGTGGACGGAAATAAGCTTGTCAAATCAAAAAGTCTAGTAATCCCGATATGAATATGAAATTACACATGCCAGAAAACTGACGGTGACTTAAGGATGAGAGGACGTGCTTTTTACAAATTAAAACTTAGTTGACGTAAAGTGCTTTGTGAATAATAAAACCAAAACTGAGTAAATGGAAAACCTTGCCTTAGTCATTTTTAGGTAATTCGTAATACGTATAACATTATCAGCTATCGGTGCCGCCGGAGGAAAACTAAGTAGTCAAGACTAGTCGGTTTTTTACATGTCGACTGAATAAAACCAGACTCTAACCGTTTTAAAATCAAAAAATATACTTACTGTTTAGATTTCTATCAACTGTGGAAAAACTGCTAAGCCTATGATTAGTACAAATCACCATTTTCCTGGTGCGGAGTACTTGAAAGCGGAGAGTCTACTTTATAATGAGTAGTTTGAGCAGAAAAAGCTGCCGATGCACGGTTCATGTCAGAGAGTTCAGATCAATGATTTTGGGGCTCAGGTTTTTCTCAAAACAAAGTCCGATTACGTGTTGATATGCTTTAAAACTCTTTTAGGGTAAAAACTACCTGGTAATTTGATGTCAAGAAACATATCTTGAATTACAGACGCCAGGAATGAATGAACAGCATGCACGTGCTTGAAAACAGTTTTTTTCAAACTATCACTGAAAAGTGTCTTATGGTGAAATTTCAATTCTGTACGATTAGGTCTTTTGAAAAAGGTTTCAAAATGCCAGTTTTAGGGTTTTTCCGCAGCTATCGCCAAATACGGAACCGAAAAAAGCAAACTGATGTCGAAAACATTGTCTTTTACATGTTTTCGATATATAAAAGTATGTTTACAACTTCCGATCCGCACATCTGTAGGCCGACAAACGGATTAGCCATCACGAAACTTATGCATTTAGTAAACATGTTGTAGGAGAAGCGAGATGAACAAGTTTTTCCTTGAGACATTTTACACATAATGATTTAGTCTTGTCTTATTTTTTATAAGTCAATATAATGAACCCACACATTTATTTTAACTATAACGTTTGTTTAATTATATATATTCTGATTGATATCGCTCAGAAACCCTGCCTTGGAGAAAAAATCATGATTGATTAGGAAACAAATTAACTTTACCTAATACTTTGTTTCTCTATATCAAATGAGTATAACGATTTATTTCAATAAAAAAACAATGTTTCTTTTGACTGAAAGTTTTAACTAGTAGAGTTAAGAAATCAGTACGAAACGGCCGCCGGAATACGATACACGCTTTTTTTTTTATAAGAATCAGTACATTTTGCTGAGCCTCATTGTTCTTAATTGTTTTGGCGATTTCAGCCTCAATTTGTTCTTAATTTTTTCTTATTTCTGTGAGCCGAAGTTATCCTCCAAGACTGACTGTCTTGTATATTAAGATTGTCGAATATTGTTACTTGTTCTTTTTCTTGCTCGTACGAGGAACTTTTGATATTAGATGAATACGTTTATCATTTTGGACAATACATGTAATAGATGTAATGATAATAAGTGGCAAACGGTGCCTCTGTGTTTTATTATACACATTGCCAACGTAAACTACAAGATTCAGTAAAGTTTCAACTAATAAAGACATTGTCACTTTTTTTCATTCTGAGCCTGAGCTTGCTCGCGCTTTTAAATTGTTCTTAGTTTTGGCCAATCTGAGCCTCATTGTTCTTATAAAGTTGTTCTTATAAAAAAAAGCGTGTAGGTGTTGTTTCAGTACGAATACCATAAACAATTTTCAATATAATTGACCACAAATTTGGGGCCAATTCTGATGAGGATTGTTTCTTAAATTTTGATAAATCACTGTAATAACCTTTTCACAAATATAGGCAATTTAATACAATAACTAGTTATTACCCACAAAAAAACGATAGAAAGCTTAAGATAAACAGCTAAAGATCTAACTAAATGGGGAATAGAATATATTTGGAACAAATACTAGATGCTAAATTAGTAAATAACTGGACATTATTCACTTACAAAAAAGTAGTCATATTGGCATTTTGTTAATAAAGTAGCTTAAAAACATCTCCATGGCATGGGAAAATAGGGTACTTTTACTCTAAAGATAGTGATAATTCATTAAATCAATAAATGTTTCAGAGAAGCTATTTTGTTTTTGTTAAATAGTAAATTGAACATGTTGTATATTTATAGCTACGTGTTTGCTCAGCTATATAGGCTGAAGCTATTAATAAACTTAAAACTCTTTTCTCTTTACAAAAAAGACACGACATATACCTTATGTATATTTTCATATTTCACTGCAAATTCTAGCTGAAAAGTTAAACCAAATTACAGTATGGATATTAACAGGAGACTGAGTTGAAGTCTAGAATCAATTTTTTTCTTTTTCCGAGTTGTGTAAGCAAACAATGTGAATGAGTCCGCCCATTCACCGTTGAAAACTACAGCAAATGGCTTGGCACTTCTTCTTTGAGATCCCGCCAGCACTTAATAGCTAACAATTAGCACGTTCTCTTGACTTTGCTTTCCAGCTTATAGGGTCTTAAGACACTACAAATTATTTCAGGCAAGCCGTTTTAAAGCTTCAAGGTCGCGGTGTTGATTGCTTGGAATCCGTAAGATAAAATTACTACAACTTTAATTAAAGTCTATACCCGCCGTAAAAATTCTGGTAGGACTCACCTTAATACGTTTGTGATTCTTTCAGTACTAGGTGTAGAAGACAGGTCAGTTTCTCAATTAGCCTTGTGTTTCTGCAAACACAAGCCGAATAACCAAGCAAAGTTATTACACTGCATACATTTGATACGAAGTTATCTCCAACTTAAGACACTTCTTAATCTACAGTTGTTGGTTAATTGAAAGCACGTGATCTTCAATAAATGCCTTTAAAGTAAACAGGCTGTACTGTTCCTCTTGTGCAGACATTAGTTTATAAAGCTCATAAATAATAGAGATAAAAAAAGCCTGCAAGTACTGAATTTATTTCTTCTGCACGCACACGGTACTTTCCACACGTTTAATGCTAAAGGAAGTTTAAAATTTAGATTCAAAAGATTACTAGAACTATCGTTGGGACAATTTGTTAATAAATCTATCAATATAGTTGAGCCGGTAATAAGGTAATCATTGAGCACTCAATATCGCTAAATACATTGACAAACTTGTTTTGCATACAGATGTTAACACGAATTCTCTCGGTATGCTATTAATTTCTTTTTAGACACAATGTTGTTGAACGGCAGCGTGCATGAAATTAAGTGTCTCTTATAAATTGTAACAAAGTTAAGTGCATGTGCTTCAGCCAATAGGATGCTCGCGGTAGGATGGCGTATTTTACTCAGTACAACTACAAGAACGTCATTGTAGGACGTATCTAAGTGTTTTTATGATCAAGCACAACACTTTAATAAAAATAACTCAAGTTTGGAACGTTTTGAACCTGTTCTTATCAAATAAAATATATAAGAACTGACGTTTCGTTTACCATGCTATTAAAGTACAGAGAGCCAGAAGGCTTTATATATATAAGTTTTAACATTTTATCTTGTCTGTTGCATGGTGTCTCCTACCTAAAGAAAAAGTGATACTTAAAAATTAATCGAATTCGACCTTATTTCTGCTGGTAACGGGTCACATCACGGATTTGTTTTAGGCAGTGTTTTGATTTTCCTCTTCTCTCTCCTTTTTTTTGAACTGAGACCAATTTGAGGTGCGCGTTTTATAACGGAAAACTAAAAAATGTAGTCCGTTATTTATTTAACATTTAAGATTATTTGCGCAATGCTGAGCGCTGCCCATGGCCACGCCATTTTCAATTTCCACGAATTTGTGTATATTTCATAAAGCGCAGCTGTAATAAGAATGTAATTTAGCAATGGTGTGTAAATAGCCAGTTTAGATACTTTTGTCACCTCAAAACTAATAACTAGAAATTGCAATGCTATCAATTACTGATTTTCTTAAAAAAACGAGTTTCTTTTTTAAATAGACCATTTTCGCATTGCATGCAGATGCCGCTAACTTCAATGACAACGGACTCAGTTTTTGCAGTCGTAGCCTCAATATGAAGTTAAATATTCCTAATGACCAACGTAGTTTTACACTACGTGAAATTAAATGTATTCAGTTGAAGTGTGACTTCTCGCTCCCTCTCGCAAGTATTTTTGAATATTTAACAACAAAACGAGGCTAACACTGCAAAAACTGAACCCACTGTCATTAAAGTTAGCAGCATCTGCAATGCAAAAATGGTCTGTTGATTACAATTCTGCCTTTACAATTAAGGTAAGTTGTATTGTTCTTGCTTTTCCAGGGAGCATATTGCTGCTGTGCGCGAGAGGGACAGAAGGCACAGACAGGCTGTTACTGCTGCTAAAAGAAACAGAGAATTGGCATCAAAATTCCTCAAAGAGACAATGTCAAGGTAAATTAGACATAAGAGCTACAACATTGATAACAAATTTTGACATAGAAGTCCATTTTATTCTAAATTGAAAACTAGAGATCATTTATGAACCCTGTTTTGTGATTTCCTGTACAATATGCTTACATTAACCATAAACTCCTTAAACAGGCCTTCTGGGATTAGGTGCTGGTGCGGAAACGCGTAGTTTGCCTTTTTCCGCATAATCGACGTAATTTAAAAATTCCTGCGTAATCCAATTCAAATTAATTACAAAAGTCACTTAGTTACACTTTGTAAGTATTTTCTTAGGCTTTTTGGCGGTAATCTTGCTGAAAGTTAGGAAGTTAATTGATTCGATGTACACATCGGGAACTACCCAGAACAACTAGGCTTTTTATGCAAGCCGAGATAGCCTAGGTCTTAGAATAGTACAGTGTTCCCAATTGGCTAAATCCGTTTAGATCAACATTAAGGCCCTTAACCGCTTGCGTGGTATACATAGTCGTTCCGTATTTACATACTAGACACCCTTACCAAACAAAGCTATTAGGAACGAATTTATCGTGTTTTAATGGCCAATGAAACACAACGTTATAAAAGGTACACTTAGCCCACAGTCCATTGGAAAAGAACAATGGAAGTCATTCTATAGCACTGAAATCGGTGTAATAAATAATTCTGAAACTCTTACTCTTACGAATAAGTCAGTTTGAGAAAGGTATTTATCTCAAGTGTTTTAGCGAGAATGTGCGGGCGGTCGTATTATTTAAGAAATGATCAAGTTGAACTAGACTGTCCAGTGTTAGCAGTTGAAATATAAAGTACAGAGACCTGTTTGTTTAGGGTTAACGCTAAAAAGTTGGAAATTTTCCCAGGCATCTCGTGCCAGAACCAAAGCATTTAGCACTGAATTAATTGCTTGTTTCTAATCTTGTTGTGTTACATTATGAAAAGAGTACATCTGGACGTGTACTTTAACTCAAAAACGGGGTTTTCGGAGTTAAGTACGAGTAGGAGGAATAAAATAGTGTGTACCATTCCTTTTTCTGTTTTTAATGTCAAAACTTATGCTTTTCAAATCTCAAGACATCAATATATAGCGTTTGTAGATTCATTTTCATTTTAATCATTTATGACCATTGATTCAGTTTTTGTTGTTTTTAGCGCATTTTTTTTTTTTTTGCAATTTTTAAGCGCCAAACCGATTCATTGCCTTAAAAAATTATTGCGCAACCCTGCATAATTTAGTGCGCAATCATCTTTTTGCGCATAATCGGGAAAAATTTCGGCGTAATTCCCAAAAATTTTCTGTGCAATCCCAAAAGGCCTGCTTAAAGAACTTTACAAGTCTAAACGTTTCTTTGTGTTCCTGTTTGCAGGGTTCGCCAGAAGGAAGCTGAAGAGGAAGAAAGGTCTCGAGAGTACATGGAGAACAGAATGAACGCTATCCTTGGGTTAAAACAAAACATTGAGACCAATAAGGTGAATCTACGTAACAATTACTTGTTCGAATTGTTTAAACAGTTCTTCATTTTATGTTAACAACGTTGAGACTTTGGATGTGTTTAACCAGATAAATTTATAAGATCAATTTTCGACATAATGGTTCCAATGCCAGTCTTTTCAGCATTTTTTCCCTTACAGTTTATTTTTTCATCTTTCGTTCTCTGTCTTCCATATTTTCAGGCTTGTATCGCGCACCCGTTACCTCAGAATGTGGTGTTGTGTACTAGAGTTAAAAAAGGTGAAATCACAGTGATATCAGCAATCGGGATGGAAGTAAAGTCTTTTCTTTAAAATGCATATAAAGTTAATTTCCTTTGCCACAAAAGTATAATATAACTTTTTAACAATATATCTCAGTGTCAAGCTTTAAGATTTTACAAATAATACTTTTTAGTTTTGAGCAATCTGAATAAATTTTAAAAAACACCAAAAATAGTTAGAGGAATCGCTCGACCAAAGAACGAGCTAATCACGTGATGACGTGAGCTTTTGCTTTTGACAAAATTTTGTTTGCAACTTGTTTGAATCAAGATGGCAGATGAAGAAAAGATTCAGAAAATGAAGTGTGATAAACGATATTGCACTGCTAAAAGTCCAAATTGCACTGCGTGTCAGAATAGTAGCTATTCAATGGGAGTTTCGATGTGCACATCAGTTCTCTAGTGATCAGAAACTGCGCGAGAAATGGACGAAGTTCGTCCAAAGGCTTGAGCCATTTACTTCAAATGAATCAACTACTTTACATGATAAATGGTGAAAACTAACAAAAAATTGCATTTCCTTGGTTAGAAGGGGAACTACGTAACTATCCCAGAAATCTGCATAAAACGTGAAAAACAAAATATTTGCAAGTGTCTTTCATGTCTGCTTTTGACTCCAAATGGTAAAATTCTGGAAACTTCAGAATGACTTTAACTTTAGTTACTCCTCATTGTCCGAGTACTACTACTCCAACTGAGATACACGTGTCGGAAAAAGATTATTTTTAAAGTGCCTATGAAATGAAAAATGAAAATTTTCGATATCATTCTTTATACCCTATTGATTCCAAATATCCAGTTTTGGTAAGTAGAAGACTTCTAATACACGCGTTATTTAGCCTCAAACTTTGCATTTTTCGATCTGAAATGTCGCCATTTTGCGCGCGGCCAAAAGGTCGGTTTACATGGAAAATGACGTAGTCAGTGGTTCCCGCTGAGACACGCTGTCATGGCTGATAAGAAAATGGCCCAATGGTGAATGGCGACCAAAGTTATTGCTCCGCCGGTACAACAAACAAAGTAAACTAGTCCAATAAAACCAGAAGAC